>JAHPZR010000413.1:0-20000 GCA_019787425.1 Platygyra sinensis | reverse complement strand
ACCTGATTGGTCTAAGAGACAATAGAGCAACCTCGTTCCCAGGGTCTCTCATCTTACCGCCCCCTGAAGGAAGCAAGGAGAGACCCTGGTTGGGTCTGGTCACGTGCCACTTTAACAGTAAGCCATTTTACAGTTGTCTGCTTAATTACCTGGCCTATGACTGCAAGCCAGGCGGTCTATCTTTGATACAAAACTCTCAGCTTTTTCTTAAAGTAGATGCCAACTGAAATAATTTACAAACTGCGGTTACAAACATGACAAAGCAACACATGTTGTAAAAAACTTTGATTAATGACTTAACGTTTCGTATGCCTCAACGTACATCCTCAGAAGTGACGGTTGGATAATACAACATTTAAAGATCTTGGAGTCATTAATCACGGTTTTTTTTACAACATGTGTTATTTTGTCATGTTTGTAACCGCAGTTTGTATATTATTTCTGTTAAAACTGAAATGGCCGAAGAATAGTTTTTTAGATGCCAACTGGTTAGTATAAGAACAATTTGATTTGCACAACAAAAACAATGAGATCTGTATCAAAAAACAAGGTCACCTCCAGCCTCGCTGCCATTCAAAGGCCAGGTCACTGAGCAGATAACTGTAAAATGATATGTTGAGAACATCAGGGAGGGTCCTCTGTAATCAGGCAGTTTGTCGTGTTGAGTCTGCACTGCGACCGCCATTAGCCGCGATGTTTAAAGGTGACCTTCGGGCTAAAATTTTGAATGTAGTATCTATTCCGACGTTTATCCAAAGGTGAGGCAAGTTTGTCTTGAGGAAATGTACCCAAAGGTATCCCAAGCTCCTTTGCGAAGCGTTAGCATGACATTTGAGAGGCAGCGTGGTCGAGTAGTTAAGGGTGCTTGATTTGAAATCTGGAAGTCCCTGGTTCAAATCCTTCACCCTACTGCTATCTGAATTTGTTCTTGCTAGTCCCGAGTTCAACTCCTCGACCGTGTTGTGTGTTTATGTTATATTTGAAATATTCGGTTACTTAGTTAGTGTCCCCAATTAGCGACACAGTGCTAAATACACTCAAGACTTATTATTATAATTATTATTATTGCATAGGAGCGTTGTTATAAGAGTTTGTATAAAATCACATTAATACATGGAGAGAAATACTGAGAAGAAGAGACGAGAAGAGAATACAGAGAAGCTAAAAGTCTTTAGGATCGCTCCGAAACACGAAATGCAGACCACAACAAGTCGTTCTATCATCCCTAAGCTTCGTACTCTGCAGGGTTCAGGGTGCCCACGCGGAGGAGTAGAGGGACGGAAGGGAAGGGTAGGAGATTTTTAATTGATTTGATCCATGGAGATGCCAAAATTCGGCCACGCCCCTTGAACATGAGACAGGGTGAAGCCGTTACAGTCTCCTTAATATTTTCATTTGCCTTACCCTCACCACCCCTATCCACGGCATTTTGTACTCTCCTCAGTCTCTCACGCAGAAAGAGACCAAGATGGTGGCCCGTTGAACTGAACAATCCACATCTACGATGTCACGGAAAAATATTAGACTGTGAACAGTCTATATTTTGAAAAACTATGCAATCCCTATGCAGTATTTTATTAAATTTTCAGCTACACATGAGAGGGATTATATTTTATAACATAGATTGGACCCTGCACGCGCTCTGACTGGTCAAAAACCTATGTTGCATCAGAGTAGAAACATAGAAAAAGCGTGTTTTATTGTTTTGCGCACGTTAAATCTATATCATAAAGCAAATGAAGAAGCCTAAGTCGTGTATTACACTGTGATAAAACACTCCAGTCATTTGAGAACACTCGAGAAATGTAGAAAACACTCACCTGTGGCTCGTGCTTTGTACATTTCCCTCATGTTCTCAAATGTCTGTCGTGTTTTATCACAGTGTAATACACGGCTCAGGCTTCTTTATTTGTTAAGTAATGATGTAGACCTATCATTTTAAAGGTTTACATTGAATAAATGACATCTCGGTATTTTGTAACTGGACGATAAGTTGATTGGGGAGCCTAGAATTAAAGTACAGTGGTGCACAACTGATAAAAAAATTTGCAATATATATCATTATTGACATTCGACTTACTGTTGAGTCAGTGTCAGTGGCATGAAGCTGATTAACAAATTCAGTGGCCTAAAAGAGAAAATAATAATTAATTAGGACAGATCAGAAAAGACATGCAAGGAAAAAAGGGTTTCACTTGTAAATAAAATCTCGCACAAGTAATGGATGAAAAAATTAATAATAATAAAAAACGTAGAAGAGACACCCTAAAAAAGAATTTGCCAAAACCTCTCCCATACCACTTTGAAATGGTTCATGCTAAAGGACAAAATGTAATTCATCATTTAAAGTCTTTGTTTCATAGAGTAAATGAATAATTGTTTCTGCTGTTATAGCTACAATTTTAAGATAACAAGCCCCTTAGCAAGAGACAATGACTGTAACTGGAATTCCACGATAATATCATAGAAGTATTTGTTACACCTTCCAATTCCAATACGTTTTTACGATTGGAGGAAAACGTGTCACGGGTCACAAGTTACTAACTCACTAGGGAAGCAACAAAATGAACTTTCTACTCGCAGGTGATCAGGTCGTGCTCCTTAAAAACTGCGGCAAATTTGTGAGCTAGGTGGCGTAAAGCAAACAATTCTTCACAGTTTTTTTTTCTACTTTTGAGTTGGGAGGTATAACGAAACACTTAATGACTGGCCTCGCAGGAAACACTGGGTTTTTTTTCCTGTTGGCCTCAATGTTCCCCTCGTGTCTGGGAACATTGGGGCTCTCGAGGGAACAAAACTCCTTGTTTCCTTAAAGCCAGAAAATCGGTGTGCAATGACCCCTTAACTGACAGCAATTAATCAGACCTCTAATTAAATGAAAACTGACCTTTAGTGGCTCCATGCTTTCATTGAGCCAAGTAATAGACATGAAAACGTACAAACTTTAATTCTCCTGAAAAAAAAGAAGCAAACAGGAGCTTATGAAAAAGAACATCAATTTCCCAGAACAGCAAGAGTGATTTTACTAAAACGGGTAATATTAGAAACCAAAACTTCAAGCCCGCTGCAAAATATGCACATTTGCATCTCCCCACCCCCACCCCATAAGAAAAAAAAAGGCAAACAACATGTGTCCAAATCACGACCTTACAGTGAAAATTATCCTGGACTAATAACACGAAATTCGTTTCCCTTTTTATTAATCACCGTGACGCTAAAACGGTATAGACGACAAGTACCATTTGTATCTGCGTTCAATCATTGTGTACACATAATTTAATCAGGAACAAAACAGTGATATAATTCTATGACAAGTTTGGCGAGCGAAGTCGCTAAACAACTGAATGTTATTAGTGCAAAAAAATTACTGAATTCTTTCGTGGCAAAGTGATTTAACACGAACGGGTAACAGCCACAAGCCAAAACGTTAAGACAGCGACAAAATTTGCATAGCTACTACTTGAATAGAACAAATCGGTTAAAGAAGTTAGATCGGAAACCATAATCGAAGAATCTCTCTGAGCGGCAACAAAGAAGGATTCCAGGGCAAAATGCTGGTCGAACTGCCAACTCATATATGAGCGATCGCTTATTCCTTGCTTCTAAAACATTGATCTCTGCATTCAAAACTAGTTTTATGTGTCCATAGTATATACATTAAAAACAACTAACCTTCTCGTCATAAGCGCTGCACATCCATTCACAACCTCATGGCGATCAGTAAACCATTGCATGTCGTATGCCACACAGAAGTCACACAGGTCATAATTGTGTCTTTGAGATTTATTTGAGTTTGTTGAAACCCTCTCTTTAATTTAAAAGTACTGTAAAACCTATATTTATCCCACAGGAGCATATTTTAAAATAACAAGGAGCCCTTGCAAATCATGAAAGTAAAATCTCAGAAGGATCACTAGTGAATTGTAGTGACATCATTTGAAACCTGGCAATGGAGGAGCTTTCATCAGATCTTAAACACGCTGTTTTCCTCTCAAGAAGTGTTTTAACAAAGCTCAAACAACTGCAGTTTAACTTTAATATTTATTTGTTAAACTAGTATGCCTATCAGCAGTCAATGCTGACGTGTAACGTATGGCGAAAGGGATTGAGAGTTAAACCAGACTACTATTTGTTTTGCATTTGTTCAGCGTCCTTTCTTTTTTTTTTCTTTTTATAAAAGCTTTATTGGGTAAACCACATAAATAAATAGCATAAATAAAAAAGGCAAGACCCAAAAGGGGCAGGTGGTACGAGATGAAGTCCCATGCGAGACACCGCCCCTGGATTAAGACCTAAAATTAAAACAAAGGCATGCACAAGCATTCATAAGAGGAAAGAAATATATATCTAGAGTGGCATGAGCATGTTTGGACTAGCATCCACGTGCAGAGGTAATTGAGAGGTAATTGAAAGGTGAGTGCTCATTAGTTTGTGGACAATTGTATGAAGAAAGTTGTGTTAAAAAAGTGCTTATGTTCCTATAGCACATTTTTAACACAACTTTCTTCATACAGTAATTCCAAGTGCTACACAGCATCAATTCAATTGCGGGCAGTTGTAGCATGTTACACAATGGTTTAAAATCTATGTTGCGTTCTACACACCATGAGGGCTGCTGCTATGCAGCAACCTTTAATTGCATGGGAAAGAGGTTGCCAGGGCTATAATCTAGTCACCAGGGTCCAATAGACCATATTACAGTTGTCGGCTTAGTGACCTGGTTTCTGAATCTGAATGGCAGCGAGGCTGGAGTTGACCTTGTCTTGACACAGACCTTGCTGCTTTTATTGTGCAAATCAAGTTGTTCTTATGCTAACTAATTTGCATTTACATAAGAAAAGCGGAGGTCTGTATCAAAGCAAGGTCACCTCCAGCCTCGCTTGCACTCATAGCCAGGTAACTAAGCACAAAACTGTAAAATGGCCTATTGTTCAATAGTGGGTTAACTGGACTCTGAACAAAACCATTAACCCTAGGTGCTCACCCTGCTTTGAGTAACTGCTTTGAGAACTCATTACAAGCAAAACACAGGTTACTTTCAACAGTAAATTTAATCTTTAACTAATTTTAGGTTTAGGTATGAAAGTATGATGAACCAACAAAATAACTGGGAGGTGTGATAGTTGGCACTGGCTAAATGAAAACGAATCTAAATTGGTTTTAGGAGGTGATTTGAAAAGAAATGCATAAAATGTAAATGAACATAACAAGTCAAAGTTCAACAAAACTGAATCAACTTTACTTCAAGGCAAACATTTCAGCATCAACACGTGTAAAAACCAATATATATAATCCTAACAAAGATAACATTACAAGTATTCTAACAGAACCCTATATAAGTAAGTAATTTGCCATTAGAAATGGTGGTAGTGTTCCCAAATTCTAACCATCCAATTGTATAAAATGAACAAAAAAACAACAACATGTAAACTGGAAGGTTATGTTAAGTAATGTCCATCTGCATTGCAGAAGCACTGGACAAATGATTTTTTGGGATTAAAAGTTCATAACCTCTGATTGTAACTGAAACTAATACTTTAAACATGATGATGGAAAGTGTACTAAACATTAGCAAGTTAAGATCTGCATTGTTTTTCTAATGTGTCACGCAACGACTGACTAAGTGAAAGAAGGGCTACTGGTAGTCTAAATCGCCATAAAAAACAACTGCCATATAAAAGCCAAACAAATTAACCATCACATCAACTCAACACGGCAACCGTACTGCGCTGAGAATTTCAAATGCTATTTGGTTTTCTGTGGCCTTTCCATGTGCTCGGCTTCTTTGACGTTTTCGCAGTCACGCTCCAACAGCCATTTGGAATTACATTTTGCACACCAAGAGTAGAAAATGCACATGTTACATGTGGCATTGAATTACAAGTGAAGTTTATTTCTACATTTTAAAATAGCTTTACGTAAGCATATTTAGGACCAAACGGAGTTGCCCTCGCAAAGTCTACATCACGTCAACAGTCGAATACCGAGCTAAAGCGGCCTCAGTGCATAACAAATGCTCCGAAATATAACTGAAGACTAATTTGTGACCAGAGCCAAAAAGATATGCGAGTCAAAAGTAAATATAAAAACGAGAATAAGAAAAAAAAGAGCCTAGTCTGTACGGTCTGCACAGTCTGCACGGTCTGGTCTACAGTCTGCATGGTCTGCATTTGGGGTGACCCAGTTCGTGATGTCTTGCTTGTTTACTCGAACATTCAAATCACGAAATAAAATTTTCTTTTGTGAAACATCAGCCAAAACTACGCGAAAGCTTTGTCAGGGCCTTTTAAAGCACTATAATAGTATGCGTTCGTAGTTAAGTTTTAGTTTTTAAGCTTAAAACAAACATTAACTTACAAAGTAAAAGCTCAACTAACCTTCGAGAAGAAGAGCACATGGCAAAAAAACGGCGTGCAAGGCATTGTGGTTGAATTTGTGGTAGAAAAGTTTGAAGGTCGATTCCCTTGCGGATTATAACCGCTGACTTCGCTCAGTCGCTTCAGGCTCCTTCGCTGCGTCAGCAATAAAAGCTAGCAAACAAGTATTATGTGTTTGAGTGTACATTTGTGTTAACACAAACCAAATGAGCCGCATAGAGAAATGGGGAGAGGGCTGATTAGTGATGAGTGCCTATTAGAAAAACTGACTTCAAGACGGAGGACTTATTACAATAGAAGGGTTAGCACAGAGGGGGGATTAATAGAGCTCTTACTGTATTGCACTTCCTCAGTAAACCACATAGGTTGCATGTTCTTTTTCTTTTATCGCGGCAGGTTGTTCCATACAGTTTTAACGTCCGTTTACAAAATACAGTCTATAGAGAGTTAGATAAAACCAACGCCTCTACGACAGAGTTAAAGTAATCTGAACAAGAACATTCTGTCATCATTTACGATGATTTAAAATAAGACGTATACAGGAAACGTAAGATTAAGACTATCATGATAAACAGATTGGTCGTAAGGCCAGCTCTTTCTTTACAGAATTGAATTACACATTTTTGTCGAAGCGCGCGACGATCCGTACCAGTTTTGGGCAGTAATTTAAAATCATTCATCTTGTTCATTATTCACCAGACTGAGATTCAAGCAGGCACCTAATATAGACTTCCCTTAGAACTAAATACTTGTCTAAAGGGGAATATGTAAGTCTTAGATCCATTGATCCTTGCTTTACAAAGTGAAAGGGTGTGTCACTTCGAACATTAAAGGGCGCACTAACTTAAAGATCTCTATCCATGATCATCCATTTTTTTTTACGATAATAAATTACAATACTTTCCTTAAAACATTTCTATGATAATCAGGCAACACAACGAGTCCTGCAGTAGAAGTATTTTAGTCACCTGTCCATAAAACCCTTTACGCAAAGCGCATCAAGTTTCAAAATTCACCATTTTTCAGCACTGATTCCTTTTTATTAAAACGAACAAATCTGAAAACAAAATCACCTGTTGGTATTGCACTATTGTACAATTCAATAGTATCAATCATTCCTGCCTGTCCAAAAATTGCGCTGAAATAATCATTTTTGATATCTTGCAGATAGGGAACTTTAGTGACATTTGCCGTGTTCTGACATTGGTTGCTTCAAACCTTCATAAAAAAATAACGGTTGGTGATTGTGGTACTGGATTCAGTTTGTTTTATTGCCAAATGATTGCTTTAACTGCTGTAGGACTTTGAGCTAATTTAATAAAATTTAAGTTGCGAATTTTGTTGTCCGAACTTGCAAAATGAAAAATAGGGCCTTTTTCGATTTCTGAAACCTTTCATCGACATGAGAAGTCAAACACATACACGGCAGATTTTCCAAGCTCCTGATATCTCAAATTAGAAAGCTTGTGGTGACTAAGAGAATTGAGTGGCGTATAAATGGTCAGTCAATAGCTTAGTTTCGACCGACAAATTGGATTTAAAGCTTGCAAATTGGTGGATACCACAGCATGGGGCAGTTTTGTGACCTCTGAAGCACAAATAATGAGCTGTTTCCATCACGATTAAATGGTATTGGGAAATCTCTCGCATGTACAAAGGTTGGGTCATAACGCTTTGTTCTACAGCTTGTCCGAAGTTACCACACAAAAATGGTTGATCTAGCATGAAAAGAGGGAAAAGTCAGAAAAGTTCCCTAATATTCTTCTAGAGAGAGAGAGAGAGAGAGAGAGAGAGAGAGAGAGACATTTGCTTGTTGATACCCTGCCACATTTTTGGCTGTTTTCCCGCCGTTTGGTTGATTTGCCGCCCCGTTTATGGTTGATGCCCCACCGTTGGTTGATTTCCCGCCTTAATGTGTGGTTGATATCCCGCCGCGTGGTTGATGTCCCGCCAGGTGGTTGATTTCCTGCCCTTTTGATGGCACCATAATAGTTGATGGAGTAAAATGCTGTAGGATTTAACTGTTTTAACGGTAATCATTGGTTTTCTATTTAATTATGTAGTTTAATAATCAAACAATAGCATTATGTCCTTTTTAGATTACTTTTTGGTCGCTTTTTATTTTTTCGCTTCTAAACTCTCAGCAGGTTCCCTCAGAAATCACCTCGGAAATATATACCAAAGGTTACATATTTAGTGTGTAATCGACCACGAGCATTTTATAAAACAATTAAGAATGTTCTTCCAGTCTTCTATTTCCCTCGGTGGGGTACCCCAACGATTTGTACCCCAGCTGATGTTTTATCCGAGACAAAAAACAAGTGTCAAACCAGAGTTGTTTAAGACATATCAGAAATTCTACTCGCATAACACTATTTTGCAAGTGTTCGTTAACTTTATTACCATAGAATATAACTTTTATTTACTCTAAAGATTGTGTTCTTTACTAAAAAAACTCAATGATGTACTAAACTTCACAGTCTTTCCTGTTTTTGGGGTAGGTGTTTTAACTTAATGACCGTACACTTTAAAGAGTTTGGGAGTGACCGTACATTAATCTATGATACTTTGAAGACCGTACTATAATTCTTGTTTTGTTTTGTTTTTATCGTTCTGCTTTTATAATATTTTGACCGTACACTGTAACCTTTAAACGATTTGTAAATGACCATACACGGCTTTAAATCTAAAATCATTCTTGCAGCAGCCGTCTCTACACTCATAATTCGTGCTACATCAATAGTATTTCCTGTTTTTTTTTCCTCCTATTGTTGTTTAATGACTGTACACTTGAAAGGGTTTAAAGTCCATAAGGGTTCATAATTTTACGACTATACACTATATGTCTTAAATGACTTGTAAATGACCATACACAGTTTAGTTTTGAAAAACATGTTCTATTTCTAGCTTGAAAGAGTCTATCCTGTTGTGGTGCTTGTAATCTCAAGACTGGCTAAAGTTCAAATATGGTTACTTGAAAGCAGTCATGTCTTTTCCTCATTTCTATTTGTTGGCCCCCCTCTTTTTGAATATGTATTTTACTTTGTTGTAGCAGCACTCAAAGTCACCGTCGTTTCGGTTAAGGATTTCCTTGAGGCCATTGTTTGAGTGGAATAATGACTTCAGCTCTTCTTTGTTTGGGCGCACAGAATATTTTTCAAAGAAGTTTTCAACGTACTCTTCATCTGGCTTATTCCATTTCGCTTTTGGTTGGTAGTTAGTGACAGTAGACGTAGATTCCACTCCAGTTATGCTGTTAACCCATGCTGCTGTTCTGCTTGACGATGACTCAGGTTCCTTTGATGGTAAAACCAACTTCTGCTTTTCTTTTCGTCTCAGGTAGCACACTTTGTCATAGACTTTCTTTACCATCTTAGGATCACTTGCAAATTTGCTTAAATCAATGTGTTCAGCCATGGTGTCTCGCACAATGTCAAATGTGATTTGGGCCTGAGATATTATTTGGCTGGAAAACAGCATTTCGATGACTTCTACTTGACTACTGGATAGTCCTTCTTTGTGAATAATTGGCTCTAATTCTTCCTCATGATTCTCATCATCAAGCTTTGTGGCATTTGCCGACTTGGTGTTTGATTTTGTAGCCACTGACGTATCCAAGCCAAGGGTCTTTTTCTGTAGTTGGTGACCTCGGGCAGACTTCTTTGTGATATGGCCTATATTGTAGTAGTGATCTGCCGTTTCCTCTTTATGAGCCATGTGTTCGTGAATGGCCCTCTTTTCGACGACGGCCATACCATAAGTTGCTGATGAGGCTATCTTCCTAACATGGGTGCTCGATAACTTAATTTGCTTAGCTTTGAACCAAAAGGCGGTTACCCTCTTTCTGATGTTGCTCTGATCAAAGGGTTTCCCTTCCACTGTCAGAAACAGGGCGTCCTCACTATCATCGGCACACACACCACGCACGTGTTCAACATACGTACACATATTGGCATGAGTTTCTGCATCCATGCAAATTCGTGCTGGGCCGTCAATGGATCGTTTGTGTTTCGAACAGTACATAGTGTAGCTGCCGTCATCACTTCCTTCAGCCTCTCTAAAGTTGGGTACTGTGGCAGTTTCCATGGGACCTGGCCGTTGCGCATTTTCTAGTTCGAGTTGAACAGTGAGAAAATCTCGCACAGTGATAAATTCTTGCGAACTAACAAGGTGTCCAGTGCTGCTCTTGGTAAGGATTGTTATCACCTCTTTGGCTGGTTTGGTTGACATTAAGTCATTAATAGTAGATGCTGGGGGCAGCCGTCTTGATACCTCCAAAACTTTCTCCCATTTCTTGTGACTGAACTTTCTGGAAATTGCTGTTCTCCAGTCAGGAAGGCGATTTAGGACATTGTTAGCCAAACGCAGAGACTGCTCATCGATGCTTGGGAATCCTTTCATCTCGTCTGCTACCTTTTGAACAGGACAACTCGGATTAATATTAATCCGCGGATTATAATAATAATAGATTATAATATGGTTATTATAATCCGGTAATAGATTATTATAATCCAGTAATAGATTATTATAATCCTGTAATAGATTATTATAATCCAGTAATAGATTAAGGCACGGCAAAAACTTGGAAGGATTAGATTATTATTAATAATAATCATCCGGATTAATATTAATCTCTATTATAATCCAGACCAGAGCTATGACAGACAAACTACAGACATTACACGCTGAACAAGCAGAACAAGGGACTGACGGGACATAACACTGATCACATCAGTCACACGATCATGTGCATATGTTAGAGCTGGTAGCGATGTTGAGCCTAGAAGTAAATGAAAAGGAACAAGCGCCTCTGGGCCAGCGAATCCATGCGGTCGGCATGTGTTTTTACAAGAAAGGGGACCTTAAGAAAGGGAATAACTACCAGCTGCGTAGGAATCGCGACAACCCCAAAGACATTAACTGTTTCGAGGTTCGGAGCCGGCATATCAACTGCCGACTTCTACTACTAAAATAAAATAACGTATAATAAGGAGTGCGGTTATTGACTAAATGTAATTAAGGGTTTTGTTCACAAACTACTAGAACAAGTAGCAAATTCATCGTGGTTAGAATAGAATATTTTCTTTATTGAGAGACTTGTACAAATTTGAGCTATGTGGGATTATATTTATCAGATTAATATTAATCCTAATCCTTTAAGGTACGGCTTGAAGCTCAGTTATGGATTATAATAATCTATTACTGGATTTAATATTAGGATTAATATTAATCTGATTAATATTAATCCTAATTGATTAAGGCACGGCTCAAACCTCAGTAATAGATTATAATAATCTATTACTGGATTATAATAATCATTAAGATTAATATTAATCCGATTAATATTAATCCGAGTTGTCCTGTTTGAATAATAAACTTCAGAAATTTTCCAACTGAAGAAAATAAGCTTCACAGTTCCAGGTCTCATTTTGTTTTGTTCTAGAATTGGTTTTCCCCAGTTTCTCCACATCTGCAAGCCTCCATCCTCAATGAGGCAGCTAATGGTGTCATTCTTTGGATCAAGGTGATCCAAAAGCTTTCGCACATTTTGCGCGTGGATGCTGGCCTACCGTTCTTTGTTTGCTCCGCCACCGAGATCTTGCAGATGCTCGTAGAAAACTTGAGAAGTTGGTGCCTAAAGCCTCTGGGTCTGCCTTTGTAGAATTCCTTCACAGCCCACTGTTGCCACTCTTCGTCACCAATATCATCTTCTGCAACCTCATCTTTATCATCTTGTTAACTCTCATACTCATCCTCTTTCTCATCATCTGAACCTTTATCTTCATCCTGCTTGTCCCCGATGTTGTCGTTCTCTTCCACCCCATCTCTCTCTTGGCTGAAATTTTCTTCTTCAGTGATCTTTCTTTTGACTAAGCTGGCTTTCAGCATCAGGCTTCCCTGCTTGTCTGGAGTAGGTGGAATAATCATGACGGAATCAGATGATTCAGATGAGTTGTGGTTTTCATCATCACTCGATATTTCAAAATCTGAATCTTTCTCATCACTTTCAACATCCACTGCTTGAATGAGTACACCTAGAGGGGTCAGAGGTCGCTTTTTAGCATGACTGACCTTTGGCTGATCTTCTGCTTTCCTCTTCAGCTCTTGACCTCCTTCGTTTTACCCTCATATGGCCAGATAATTCAAATTGCGCTTTTATAAATGGAGTCGTCCTTCTTCAGCTTGTGGGTGCGCTGAAGATGAGTTCTCAGTGCCAACACGGCCTTGTCACACAGTGGACATTTTTCCCGGACTCTGCCTTTAAAGGAAACTTTCTTGCCCAGCCGCTTTTCTATTCGTTCTTTTCCTCGTTTTTCCTCTCCGTGAATGGCGGCCTGGAGTATGGACTCAAGTTGTGATATTGCCAGTCTTTCTCCTTTATTTACATGAAGGGCGACCACGTGTTTTCGTAGGTGAGTAACGTTTGCTTTACACAAAGGACACTTTCGTACCTTGGAATTATTGATTGTTACCTTCTTAGGAGGATTCCTGTCTTCTTTTTCCTTAATTGTTCCTGCCCCTCTGTCTTCTGCTGCAAATGGCAATGAACGTTTGCCAGTTTCACTTTGTCCTTTCTGTTCCTGTTTGCTTTCTTTATCTTTGCCACTCGCCTCTTCTTCTTTGTCTTCCACTAACTTCTCAACAATGTCTCCATCTGATGACAAAGTCTGACTTTCCACCTCCATCTCGCTACTCTTCTTCTCTAGGCTTCTTGTTTCCTTCCCGCACTCTTGTTAGTGTCTTTAACTGATGACGCACTTTGACCTTCCTTTCTTTCGCTGTCTTCACCCTTCCTCTCGTTGCTCTTCCTCAAGACCATTTCCATTTCATTATCTGACTCAGCTGCCTTTTTTCCACCTTCAATTTGCTGCTTCCTTATATCAATCTCGTCTAACAGATCTTTCATGACATCAGCAACAGTGTCTCCAGGTATAGGCTTGTTGGCCAGGGTTGTCTTGCAAAACTGCTTTGCGATAAACTGGAGATATTTTACTTTGTTACGACAACTTGTGGCCAGTGTCCAAAGCTTCAGCCGGTCCGCGGCAGCTATCATTGCCATGGTGGCTTCATATTCTCCAGTCAGCCTAATAATTCCCACATTAGCGTAAGGCTTGTCTAACACCAACTGAACTGGTTTGTCGAGGTTCAGTTTTTTTCAAAGCCTCTTCGTCACCTGTGCTTGCCAGTTGAAGCAATCTACTCGTTTCATCCATTTTTTTTCCGGAAAGCACACAATTGACAATATACAAGTACACAGGAGAATGTCAACGAGCAAGTAAAGTTCTGCAAGTGAAAATGCAAATCTTGATTTTGATGTCTGCTAGAAGTCAATACCGTAGAATTCCAAATGGGCCAGCCCGTCATAAGGGAACGCCTACCCGAAAGTCACACCACTTTTTAACCCCTCTAGTCTATTAAACCCCGAAATTAAACGCATACCAATGTTAAAGAGCTCCTCCCGAATCTCCAACAAAGTAACAACTGGCACTCCAATACCTTAAGGACTGGTCATAAACATTAATTTTATGTGCGACACCCTCATATTTTAACAGAAAAATGCATGGCCTACCAATACTTCTCGGGCAAAAAAATAAAGACCCACCTTCAGTGACTAAAGGTTAGATCACATTAAACTGAATACTTTATGACCAGTCCAATTAAATGCCATGCATAAAACGTTTTTATTGTTGTAAAACGGCTTTTGAGCTTACGCCATCTTGGAAATCAGGGGAGGCCTGGTTCCAAAATTGTGATTCATCTTATTGGAAAAAAAAACTGTAAACATTTACTATTATAAGGCAATAGAATGGATCTTAACCTAACCTGTCAGCATTCGTTCATTGGGGTGGGCAGTTTTATCTTGCTCGTAGCTACATAACTGAAGTTAAGATGATGATTTGAAAGCCATCTTACTACAAAGTGAAAATCAATTTCGTGTGCTGTTCATGATCTTATTTTCGTAGGCATATTAAGCTTAGTTAACACGGCAATTGATCACTGCAGGTACACTTTGTGCTTATGTAGCCTTTGCAGTATAATGTTAGAATGAATGCATTTGAAACATCGCTGGCAAGGATAAAAAAATACAGAGATTATAACTTAAACTTACTGTTAATTGGGTGACACACTTTACCTATTTTGGTCGTTACACTGAGAGTTCAATTTAAATACCCGTTTAAATCACTGACAACCTTGATCTACTGAAGAAGTCTCCATTGCTATTGCCAAAACATATTACATTTTCAAAACGGAATATCAAAATTAGAGGAGGTTCTAGCCTTAAAGGTGTCAATCTGACAAAAGTATGGATGGTGGTTGATTTCCTGCCACATTTTGGCATTGCGCTTAAAAAACCGCGCAAAATATGCAAGGTAATGCGGAAAAAAACATATCATGCCATTATCCATGCAGTTTTACACTCTTCTATAAATTTTAAACCACATTGGTTAGAAATAGCAAGTTTTATTTGATTTGAAGTCGTGTTTGATTTCCCACCTCGAAAAAAATTGACTCTTCGCAATTTAAAGCATTGTAACTCACTTAAAATTTCTCGAAATTAGCTGAAACTTTTGTCACACATGCTTTATTGCATTGCAAGTATGTGTCAATTTATTTAGCTTATTCCATCTTAAACGACTAAAGCTACATTTTGTGTGGCTGGAAAAAAAAAAGTTGAAAGTCAATTCTTGAGCTTTGAATCCTGTTCTTGTCATGCAAGTACACTGGAAAATTTTCATAACTCCAAAAATCGATATTGCTTACGGAGGTAACATGAGGTAATGGTATGGGAGTCGGGTGAATCATAATTGACCATAGTTCCCGCAAAAAAAGTTTCAAACGATTTTTTTGTGTTTTTAGAGTAAAATGGCTGTTTTCCCGCCAGTACAAAAAGTAAAGAGCCAAAAATTCATGAAACTTTGGTGTAAAAGAAAACCACAAACTGGATAATGGAGATTTGTACTTATAGATTGTCTGTGCGTAGTTTCAGGTTGTCACATAATGTTGGAAATTTTTTATGAATTTTTTAAAAAACAAGTTTTCCCTGGCACCGATGTGCTTGATGAGGAATATACAGAGAGCTAGAGGAAAGGGCACTTTTGTAACTATAACAGGGCACTTTAGTAACATTTTGGGGCACTTTTGTAACGGCCATAGGGAACTTCCATGGGGCACTTTAGTAACTTGTGAAGGGAACTTTTGTAACGAAGTCAGGCACTTTGGTAACGTGAAAAGGGAACTTTCGTAACGAAAACAGGAACTTTAGTAACATAACTGGAAATCTTAATTAATTCAAATTGATGTACATTCCCACAATTTATCCGAGTAAAAAAGGTCTATTTACTTCTCTATAAGTAATGACACTGTCAATTACTACTACATATTATAAAAAATACATGTCCAAAAGCCAGGGGGAGGGGGGGGGGCAGTACGGCTTGACCCATGTTTAGAATACGGGTTTCGCTGGAGGTTTATTGCTAATTTCTAGTCATGAAAAAATGATCTAATGCTGACTGATGACTGGGTACGATAAATACTGCAAAACATTTCTGATTATGCTTAAAACTCGACGCTAGTCTTTAAGCCATACCTTGTTTAGGCCGACTCCAGACCCTGTTTCGTACAGACTTGCTTAAATTTCATCACCGGTTAAGGACTGAGAGGTAAAACACCACACCCTATCCAGCGCCACGTCACTGAATGGCCCATATAAGGAGTACCCCTGGGGGAGGGTGGTATATTTACAGTCTACGTAGCTATATTGTTCCGACTGTGGTGCATGATAATTGCCAGACAACACGGCTTCTCGAACGCGATGCAAGACATTTGTTTTATTTCTTTAATCTAGATACAGCATTCCAAACTGAATATAAACAAACTGTGTGCTGTTTAAATTTGACTAGCTAGCAACTTGAACAGGCTGTACCTTTATCGGACGGCCAATTTTTTGGAAAAGTAGACAACCATTGTTTCTTTGTTCAGGTTTATTCTAAAATGAAGTTCAGTGATGTGTTTTCCTTTGATTCCAAATTGAAATAATTTCAACCTTGGCTGGATATGCTAAATTAATATTTGTCTTCATGGCTGGAAAGCCAGTGAAATGTAGTGCTTCTCGCAACAATTATACATCTCACATGTGTAAGTGCGAGTTCTTAGAGGTTGCGTCAAAACACCTGGCCAAGTTGTTACAAGAATACTACATGTTAACAGCCAACCTCATAGTCTCCTCTGCAGCCGTTTTTTGGGAAGTCACGCAACGCTCCCCCCAAAGAAACGGCTGCTCACAACCGAACAACATTCCTTTAATGAAATAAACCAATAACAGCCTCATTTGCATTTTCAAGAACCAGTTCGCGCCAAATTCGCCTGTTGAAACTTGCCCAATCAGAGATTGCTTTTTATCTTTGTATCCCATTATCGTCTTTGTTTATGGACGCCAAAAAATACCGGCGACGCTTGAATGAGTTTTGTTTGTTGCTGTAGCTTTCAACTCGAAAAATCATTGTGAAGAAGCAAGATATATATTTTAACTTGCCTAATAAAGGGACAAAGAAATCAAGTAGCTTTGATCGATTTAATTTGTTGAAAGCGAGTTCTGAATGCCGCTCTTTCAGCCCTTGACTGACACTTACAAATAGGCATTTCCAGAAAATATCTATTCTCTCATTAAATGAATGTGGGAGGCGCGGTGGCCTCATGGTTAGTGTGCTCGTCTCCAGATCAAGCGGTCCGGGTTCGAGCCCTGGCCGGGGACATTGTGTTGTGTTCTTGGGCAAGACACTTTACTCTCACAGTGCCCCTCTCCACCCAGGTGTATAAATGGGTACCAGCAAATTTAATGCTGGGGGGTAACCCTGCGATGGACTAGCATCCCATCCAGGCGGGAGTAGAATACTCTCAGTCGCTTCATGCTAAGGAAACTAAGGAGAAGCTCCGGCCTTGAAGGGCCACTTGGCTCGTATGCAGACTTTAACATTAGACGAACATAGCGATGAGCACATTTAGCACTTGTACTTGGGGCTTTCATTCACAATTTTTTTCGTCCGTCATCATCGTAGTTCTCGAGCACAGCCCGTTTTTGGTGGCGTGCATGCGGCGTGAAACCCAACAAAAGCCAGAAATCCCTCACTGTTCTCACCGCAGGCTACCCCAGGCCCTTCCGCGCGAAAGCTTACGTCGTTCGCACTTTGCCGTTATGTGATTAGTCTGTTCAACAGACAGCAACCAAACCACAAACACAATGGAAAGGAATGTTGTTCGGTTGTGAGCAGCCGTTTCTTTGGGGGAGCGTTTCGTGACATCCCAAAAAAACGGCTGCGGAGGAGACTACCAACCTCACGATTTTTCACGAAACTGGCTTTGTTTTTTAAGGAAGCGAGGACATCACAACGTGAGTGAGGGCGTCAATCCGAGGCCAATAAATAAAGCAAGGTAAATGTGCGTTCATATCGGAGAAATAAATTCTCGATTTATTGTGCCTATTCATACACAGCATGAAACCTCCTAACGTCAAGCACAATAAATACCCGATATACTATGGGCGCTTTTATTGGTTGATAGTAGTTATGTAAACATGGCTGTGATGTTTTAGACTATACGCATGTTTAAAGTATTTTTGAAAGGAATAAAAAATTTTCCTTATACAGCTTCATCTAACACTTATGACTATGAAAATGCACGCAAATAAACTGCATGTAGATTTGTGCATATTTCTGAGGAATAAGCAGTAGAGGTCTTTTCCTTCTTTAGCCATGCATTATCTAAAATGTCTCAGGGTTGGAGTCTAGATTTTTCGATAAGCCATGCAAAGCCTTGATTGCATCTGACCTTCCTGTCCTCTATTGCTTATTTTTTATAGAATGTAGTCAACTATGGGATGAAAAAAAAATGAAGAGCATTTTACAGATGCCACAGACCTTCTTTTTGTTAACACAACCCAAAATGGCAACCTTATTAATAATTCAATTCAAGCAAGATCACAGCTAACTATAACATACTAACAGTAACAAACAGTTGACAAAGATAAGGAAATCTTTCTGACAGAACTCAATAACTCCCAATTCGAGCAAATTTGTCAAAAAGTTTAAAACACAACTTGAACCTGAAGTTGTGAACTGCAATTATCGTTGAGTTTCTTAACACTCCTTGTGTGCATTTTTCATATTTGATTTGATTCATTGCAGAGTCCACTGAAATTGTCTTTACAATCTCTCTCCTCCAATTTTCAAGCAACTCCTTAATTTTCTCTTTTTCAATTTCGGCAGATTTGTTGACATAGTTTAAAACACAATTTAAGACAGTACTTGTGAACTGCAATGACATTTACAAGTCTCAACTAAACCTAGAGGTTGTTAACTCTCCTATGAACGCATCTTTCATATTTGATTCGATTCATTACAGTGTCTACTGAAACATTTTTTAGAATATCCCTCCCCCAACTCTTTTTCTCATGAAGTTCCTTAAGTTTAATTTTCTGAATTGCAGCAAATTTCACAATCATGTCTTTAAAAGTGAATGCTACTCTTTCTAAATCAGTTAAAGTAAGCGTCTTATTCTGGCCGCTTTTCACACTGGTTGAAGGAGCAATGTCACTGTCATTCTCATGATCAATGATATTGTCTGGTTCCACAAGCGTTCTCTGACAGTGTGAGGTTTTAATTTTAATTAACACTTAAAACACTTACTTGCTTTTCACTGTGTTCATTCCTTTTTTTGCTTTACTTATTTCCCTTAGTTTCGCGCTGATCCTGTCATATTATTTAAATTACATATGTTCCTTTTTTTCCATCGAGGTAATTTGGCAGGCAAGGGCATGGAGGCAGGGGGTGGGGGTGCAATTTGCGATTTACAAACGACTGTAAGTCGGTATGGACGAGTGGTAAGTCAGTTTTTTTGTGATCTTTGATGAGAAGACGGTCATGAAGGAAGTCGTCATTTAAGTCCATAGACTACTTTGCGTGATTTCCATTAAAAAAATAATAAATGATTTTCATGGGTACACATGTATGTAGAGCATCGCTATACCCCTGCGTAATAATCCCCAACCACGAGTTACTTACAAGCCTCTAGTTATTACTCTTCACTTAATTTTGTCGTATGAACCTCGTAATGAACCTTCTAAAGCAGAATAAATTGTTAGCAAAGGAGAAAGCAGGGTAGTTTCATTTGTAATATCCATATGAGTACTTCACGTCATTCAGACAGCCATCATGTCAATCCCGTTCCCGCCCGCCTTCCCTCAACTCGCCTATTTAAAAAAATACAATTTTTCCTTGTTTGCTTTTTTTCAATAAACACTGGTTATAGTAAACGCATTGAATGATTTAAAGGAGACAGTTTAATTTCATGTAGAGTACTGTCTGCACAAAGCTGCAATTTTTGCGAATTGTGATTGTATTCATGTACATGAAAAGTCATACGGAAACATGTTAGATTTTTCTAAGCCGCAATATCTCAAATTTAAAAGTGCTGTGGTAGTAAAGAGGATGCTGTGGCGTTGAAGTGGTAGCCCAATAGCTCCACAGTGACAATTCAATCAATCAAGTGAAAAGCTTTTAATAAAGTGCTTACCATGACTATAGAGCACTTTTGTACCCTCTAGACCACTAAAAGTGCATTTAATTA
>JAHPZR010000412.1:0-14520 GCA_019787425.1 Platygyra sinensis | reverse complement strand
TTGTTATATGTGAAAGTTGAGTCCTTTTTCCCTATTTGCCCTCGGTGCTGATTTTCTTTCTCAAACTTTGCTGGGCTGGGAAGTAACAGTGGCTGCTTGGGCTGACGGGTAGCAGTGACCCCTTGCCCTTCCAAGAAGCAGTGGATTTCTGGGCTAGAAGAAAAAATATTTCTTGGCCTGCCGAGCAGCAAAGACATCCAGTGCATGGTAGTTAGCAGGAGCAACTTCTTGGGCTAGCGAGCAGCAATGAAGTCCTAGGCTAGCAAGAAGCAACTGATGACTTCTTTTTGCTAACGGGCAGCATTTACTCCCTGACCTATAACAAGAAGCAATGACTTCCTTTGCTAGCAAGCAGCCGTTACGCCATGGGCGAGAAAACAGCGATTGCTTTACGGGCCAGCCAGAGGTAGTTACTCTCCATGGTCTAGCAAAGATCAATGACTTCCCGTGCTAGTGAGCAGCAGAAACTACCTGGACTAGCGAGGGGCAATGAAGTATTAGGCTAGCGAGTAGCAATGAAGTCCTGGAATAGCAAGCAGCAGTTACTCCTTTGGGCTAGCAAGAAGCAATGAATAGCAGTAAGTTCCTAGGCTACCGAGCAGCAGTTACTCTCTGGTTAAGCGAGCAGCATGCACTCTTTAAGCTAGTGAGAAGAAATAACTCCCAGGGCTAGCGGGAATCAGTTGCTTTCCAACCTAGAGAGTGGCAATACACTCCGGGCCAGCAAACAGAAATGACTCTCTGTCATAGAGGACAGCAGTCACTGCCTGGGATAGCGAGAAGCAATGACTCCTCGGGCTAGCAGGAAGCACTGACTTATATTACTAGGCTTGTGAGCGGCAATGATTCCTTGGACTAGCTAGAAACAGTGACCTTTTAGGTCAGCGAACAGCAGTGACTTCCTAAGGTAGCGAGCAGCAATGGTTCTGTAAACTAGGGAGCAGGAAAGACTCCCTCTTTGGGCTAGCAGGCAGCAATGATTTCTTGGGCTATAGCAAGCAGCAATAGGCAATGACTCCCTGGGCTAGCTAACAGCAATGACTTAGTTATTTAAGGAGCAGCAAAGACTTCTTGTATTAGCGGGCAGCAACAATTCATTAGGGAAGCGGGTAGCTATGACTCCGTGGGCTAATAAGCAGCAGTGACTACCTTTTCTAGCGAGAAGCATTGACCAACTGGGCCAGAGAGCAGAAATGGCTTTCTGGGCTAGCAAGCAGCAATGACTGGACTAGCCGGTAGCAGTGAATACCTGTGCTAGCGCGCAGCAATGTCCCCTTGGGTTAGCGAACGGGAACGACTCCCGGACTAGCGAGGAGAAGTGACTCTCCGGGCTAACGAACAGCAGTAACTCCCTGCGCTATCGAGGAGCGATGACTCCTTTTGCTGGTAAGCAGCAATGACTTTCTAAGCTAGCGGGCACGAGTTACTTTCTAGGAAGGCGAGCAGCAATGACTCCTTAGACTAGCGAGCAGCATTGACTTATTAGGTTAGCGAGCAGAGGTGACTCTCAGAGCTAGCAAGCAGCAGTGACTTTCCGTGCCAGCGAGCACAAATGACTCCCTGGGTTACCGAACAGCAACGATTTTCCATACTATCAGGAACCTTCAGAAGAAATGATTATGATTGACTTCTTTTTCATTTATTGAAAGAGAGAGAGAGAGTTGAAGGAGTGACTGTAATCGTGTTATATATAGTGCAGGTGGAGAACAATGGCTACTAAAAACCTGCGAGGAATCCTCTTAAGGGCCCTGCAAAGACAAGATTGCTGATGAATGATTTTAATAATCTCTAGATGAAGCCGCTTCGAAAACAACTAAGATTTGTAAACAAGATTAAAGAATCGCCGATACACAAACCACTTGATCTTAATACCATAATCCAACCCCACGTTGGGAAAGATCTGCTGCATTTTTTAGCTGAAGATAGTCACCGAGAGGTAGCTTGTGTATAACGATGTAGAAAGCAGAAACTGCAAAGGACCGCCTACGATACGCGCTCCCAACGTAGGATCTACAAGAGATCTGATCCTATTAATATCTCGCTGTCTTTTGTAATAAAGTTATCGTTATTTATTCTCAGCTGGCTTATTGTTCCTCGTTTATAATGTCTTTTTTCCAGATTTTTTTTTTGTTCTGGACAGCCTAGCCGACAAGGTTGGGTTCCCGAAGGGTTTTCTAGCATTTTTTCTTAAAGTACAGCCTTGACTGTTCCTGTCAGTCAAGATACAAACAGTGTACACATGGGTAGCCTGGATTAAAACATCTGAAAGATTTTCATAGCATTTTCATATTTCTAAAGAACATGAATTTATGATTGCTTATAGGCACTGATATTTATTGTAAACAATATCTTATTGGGTGTATTTTTCTTGTGTACTGATAGTTGTACAACATAGATTCCACTCAGTGTTATGACAGAGAAATTAATGTGTGAAAAGCTCGATAAACAAATGCACCCTGGAACAAGTTAATTCATCATGGATGCAGCTTTTGAGAGATCACCAATTAATTAACGAAGCAGGCACTCTACATTAACATTTAAAAGAGTTCAATAATTTATTACTTTGTTTGGTTTCTCTCTATTTTTACTTGATGTGATTATAATAAGTTCGCTGAACAAACTGAATCCGACGTTGAGTTCTGCATTCCAGCCTGTATATAGTAATATCATAGCTGCAACATTGTAACAGATGTATGTACGCTGTATTTTATTTTTAAGAAACACATAATTGTATTAACTAGTGCCTGTTAAATTAATAATTTTTCTTTTTAGAGATACTTTACTCATGTTTTTTTTTAAATACCTGCTTTTTGGTGAAAAAAGGATATTTATTGTGCTTGGTTTATAATGCTTTTAATCAATATTATTTTGTGATAGTCTGGATTGGACATGCCATAAATTAATATTTTGCCAACACGAAATGGACTGGGTCTTGGGATTAGTATTTTTGTAGAAAGAGAAGGTTTAAAAATTTGTGACATTCTGCAGACAGCCTTGCCACTTGCAACATCCAGTACGATTAATTTGTCTCCTAATATTGTACAAATAGTATTGATGAGATCTCTAATTTATAAATTAATTAAATGATTGCCTTTTAAAGATGATTTCCAGTCCGTACTGCGCAGTTTTGGCACTCTTATGTTTGCGAGTCTCACAATAAAATGCAAATCGATGTTATTCGTTACGAACCCCTTACCTTATCTTTGAGGCGCATTTTAATTTCTTTTTCGGAGCAACTTCAGAATACCCCGCAACTAATTTGCATATCCTCTAAACGCTTTAGAACGAAGAAAACAGAAATAAGAATTTAGTCACATGAAAATTAGTTGCGGGGCATTCTGAAGTTTAGCCTCTTTTTCCAACAGTTTCCTTGAGTTTTACAGCCATGAAGGTTTTTCATCATATGATATCAGAAAGAATGAAGCATAAAGCTTCGCATCGATAATGGCGGTTGACATGAAACTTTGAATTTACTTCATGTAAGTAGATGCGAAATGCTACATTTTGGGACGTCTTACATGAAATAAAACAGAAGTCGTAAACGAACTCTCGGGAGTGCGCAGAACGGACATGGAAATCATCTTCAACCTAATGCCAAGCTTTGGTGCGTGTAGGACATTGATGTATTCTTGATCCATGTATGTTGCTGTGAAATTCGCAATTAAACCGCTCGTAAACGTGGTGAAAAAGTTAGTGGTGATCTGATGGCGAATGCGCGTGATTGACGTGAGGGAGCAAAGTAAATTTGACTGGTTTAACTAACTGTATTTCCACTGTGATTGGATCAAATTTGACAAGCTGTCATGTGAAATTAATTCTAGTAACGCCCCTTGGATCAAAAACTAGAAAATTTGGCGCTTTTTGTTCATATATTCCTACGAACTGTTCAAAAACCTGACTAGAAAGATATGCGTTTCAGTCTCAGAATTTACATCCGTGAAACATAGAATGTGTAAAATCTAGAGCACTCTAAGGTTGACTGATTTTTCGTCTCTCTCTCGCTTGAGATGCAGTACTTTAGTCGGCTTGTCATTGTTTTGAGCTGAAGATAGTTCACCAGGTTTAATCTCGCGTTGGTTTTAACAGCCTCTCTTTCCGAAGCAGAGAATGGTGCTAAATCATGCCAGATTTGCAAACCTTTCTGCAACATTTAGACCAAGCTGATTTGCTGCATTGAGGACTTCAAGGTCTTCGCTGGAAATTGGACGCTTGTTGTGCTTTGTGAAAGAAGTCAATCCCTGTCGCGCAAGATCTTTTAGTGATGGATCTAGAGCTTCGTTTGCCGGCTTGAATACTTATCCCGAATAAGGAAAACGGCATTCTTTGTTTCTTTTTGTCTTGGCCAATTTGGAGTCTATTAAGCACACGTTCACAATCAATAGCCCTTTACACGGTTAGTTTTTCTCATATTTTCATTACAACGTAATCCAACGTGGATGCGAGGCAATTTCAGGCTAAAACTCTAAAATAGCTCGAAATTGCTTCACATACATGCTAGACTTCATTGTAATGCAAATGAGCAAAGTTAACCGTTAAAAGGGCTATTTATCGATTAAATTAAATTATTAATAGATCGCTTCATTTTTAGGGAAGCGCAATGATCAAGAAGCAACGCAGATAGGCTCTGAAATGAGTCTTAAGTACCTACAAAAGGAATATACTACATTTAGGCAACAGTATTAATTTACAATCTACTCTATGAAAAAAGTCTCTTGAGTATTTATGTATAGGATCAGCCTGAGCTACAAGGTTTTTGCCATTAACTCCTTCCACTTGATACGGTATTCAATTTCTTCACACCCCCTCTTCCATGGGTAGGCACGTATTAGAGATAAGCCCATATCTAGGTTTGTGTTATGAAAATCATTATTTTTTTCAGAACTTAGAATATTCAGGTTCGTGATCATTAGTTGTATGTCTATATAATTTGTAATTCCCGCACGACTGCACACACCGTGAGTCTTATGACTTTGGGTTGTTTATCAAAAAGCTTATCGAAAGTACTTAGTCCACATCAGCTTTTTAGCTGCCTTTTTTACTGACCTCCATGGCAAATAAACAATGTAAGCTCTAAACAATACCCAACGATGCTCATGTTTGGTTTTTTTTTAAGTGGCCCTGTCTTAAGTACCCCACAAAGATCCTGTTAAGGTTTCTCGTTCTGCAAACTTTAACTTTCTGGTATTTGTTGATTCAAGAACTTTGTTGTTCGCTTCTGAGAGTCGCGTCAATGTGTTTGGGATAGTACTCAACAAAACATGTTTTATCCTCCAATCATACCGTGTGGTGATTCCTCAGTATTGCATTGCGCATCCCCAGTGCGCACGATTTTCGCGTCATTAGCGCGGGCAAATCAGCGCGTGCACCTACACAACGAAAGAAATAATTTGGCTTAAGCAGAAAGCTCGATAGCGAAATAAATGCACGTTTTCTTATGAACGGGCATGGTAACCTATATTTTTATTGCATAATAGTAGTATACATATTATCCTCCTTAATTTAAGACTAAAAAAATTATCAGAAGGAAAAAAGATATAAGTGAAAGAGCGCAAAAAAAACCGTTACTCTGTGATGCAATCACCGCGAAAAGAGCGACTCTCTAAACGCTTTACATCCACGTCGTTGTAAATAGAGTGATGTTTCCACAAATTTTATATGATATTGTTCTATATGCCCGACACTTTCTAGCTGTACCATCACATCTCTTAAACAAGAATTATGACCTATCAATTTAATTATTTTCTTTTTTGTCGAAACAGGAAAGTCAAAAAAAAAAAATCATCGGTAATTTTTGAGTAATCACCTTCATAAGAGCATTCATTCCAAATTGGCATCACGTTCAGGTCTGAGAACGTTGACTGGTCTTAGCTATAAAGTCTTAAAAGCGAGGAAACCTTAATATTTTGATTTAGTATAAGTTAATAGCTGAACAAATAATTCCCAGCAATTTCATTGATCGGGCGTTGCCTTTTATGACGTTATATTTGTGAGCGTAGCGAAAGAGTGAGTTTGTTTTTGGATCGCAAGGAGTGAAAGTTCCTTGACAGATCTCAAGTAATCTTCCGCGGACACTGCCGATTCTCATCTCAAATTTGGCAACGCTAGTGAAGAAGCGAAAGAAACCTGCTTATCTCAAAAACGAGGTTAGTGAGGCTAATTTAAATACGAACAAAAGAATAATATAAAGGCAGCCATTTTTGCATAGGGTCTATAAACGCAATGATCTTGCTGAAGATTCTGATGACGTGAGCAAAAAAACATCAGTCAAGCGGAAGCCAGAGCACGTACCCGAGCCAAGCAAAACTCGGTAGCAACGAGACAAGGTTAGGCAGCAACATACGAGAGCTTTCCGTACTCTCGCCAGTTGAGACCACCACTTCCAGGCAATTTTACAACAGTGCAAGACCCATTCCAGGAATTCAGACCAGGACTCAGACCAAACTGGGTTCCTGTTTGCCTGCAACAAGCCAGGAAATTAGAGGGCACAGTGTCTTCTCAATTCTTCCAAGTTTCAGCCTGGCTACTTAATGACTAGCCGCCCTTCAAGACGATCAAGGACAGGTTGAAAGTGTTTTCAATAGGCCACTTGCTCTAAGAGGTCATGTGACATCGTTTTTATAAAAATGAAAGTTACATGATTTTTCCTTCGAAATACTATTAGTGGGTCATCTCTTAAACAAAATAATAGTGATTTCGTTTGCCAAGCCCGCACCATTTGCTTAAAATGAGAAAGTTCGTAGCTGGTGACGTGACCAAACCTTGAATTTTTTAAATTATGAATTACCGCTTTCTGACACACATTTTGCACTTAAACTTCAAGAAAAATGTTGAAAAGATGATGTGGTAACGTTTATATTGCTTATATCAAGATATAAGCAAAAAAGTAGTTTTACCCGCCATGTTGGAGGGCAACAGTATGCCCTCCAACATGACGGCCAATACAAATCATGCTACTTTGTTAAAAAATCAAAGCACCATGAAATATCTCCCTTAAATGCGTTTCCTCTCAAATTTCGGGTGTAAGATAATTTTTATGTCTTCGGCCAGTTTTTGGCAACGGCAATATTACAACTCATTGTTTTAGGGAAACATTGGTCACGTGACGTCTAAGTGCAAGTGGCCTATTCCATTCAGGTTATTGCTTCTACAACAACAACAATCTTTATCCGTGCCCAGAAATTATATAGTATAGAACTAAATAAAAGAAAGAAAAAAAAAGAATTACAAAGGAAAATAGCACAGCCACTTAGAAATAGCTAAGCTAATCGCGCTAAGTGGCTGGGCCAAGCGGGAAGAAATTTGCAAATATACTTACTTAATATAGAACAATGGGCACGATTACCATTCGTGCACACACTCGCACACACAAATAACAATAGACAAGGGGATGTGCACACGCATTTAATGATGTAAGTGGCAATTGCCATGATGAAATTTCATATTCATTCCGTAATTGAAATTAAGTGACTGTTAAATTATGAGTTTACCTCACGTCAACCAAACACTCCTTCGGTAAAATTGGGTGCTTATGGCTTTATTTTAAGCGTTGCGCATGATGGTTACAAAATCCCATTCGTAGTTTTCCCGCCTCCCAAAATTAGTTCCAACAATACTCCTGCGCTGAATGATACTTATTTTGTTCTAAAGGCTATTTCTAATTTTGTTAAGAATTAAGCGTGTTGAAATTTTGAATTATCAGCCTGACATGGTTAACCCACTTTTCGTTTCGGAACAACCATTAGTCCCTTGAAATAAAGTGGATTCCTAGGAGTTTTAATTACCACGCTGATCTTTTGAGTAGAACCATATTGAATTTGACGCCGATTGCACGATACATAGCGACGTGTTCGACATGCTTGATTGTAAATGGAGAGGGGTGAAAAGGTTTTCGCATCGACGGATTTGGCCTTAAAAAGCGCACGGATTGTGGATTTTTGCGGTAAATCGAGCGAAATGGCGGATTTTAAAAACACAGTGGATCGTGGATTAGCTGTAAGTTTTGACGCGGATTCCGGATAATGCCTGTCTTATGTTCGGATCTTGGATCCTAAAGTAAATTTGAATCATAGATCTTTCTTCAGCCTTGGTCGGTATGTTAATCAGTTTATCCAAATTATTTCTTTTTCGAAAGAAGTTCATTTAAACTCGGGTGTGAGACTGTTATTGGAATTGTATTGTGTTATAGCCATCGAGCATGTTGCCTTCTTCACATTTGGGCGAAATTAACAGTAGCATTCACATGTAACAGGTTTACCTTTGAACTGTTGCACTTCTGTTTGCGGACGTAGTTTTTTTGTGGATTTGAACAAAAAATTAAGAGGATCGACGGATTTAGCGGAAAAAAAAGGCACAGACCGGCGGATTTGCATACCCGTATTTACCCCTCTTTAAACTGTACACGCTTTCACCCAAAACTGGGACGAAAAAAATAACTGGATTCTTCCTCCGGTCTCGCAACTTAGTAGAATTATTACTCATGCTGGAGCATGTAAGGCTGTAGGAACTCTTGTCATTTCTAAGTGGAGTGTTCATATTTTTGGTTGTTTTTATGTAAAGATGGCAAGCACTGGAATGCCTTTGTGCGCGATCGGGTGACACTTCATGAGTTTAAGAATCTCTTTGTTAAAGGTAAAGCCAAGAATCACCTTTTTTGTTCAAAGGATTTGTCCTCTAGCGTGGTAGCCCTGCGTCTGAATTTTATGCAACCAGGGAGGCAGCTTTTTTCTAGTTTTTGCAGCGCTGACGGTACGGCAGTTGTGCACAATGTAACCGTTGTTAGGGTCTTTGGAACCCACTCAGACTAGAGACGCTTCGGTCTTTTAACAGTTCTTTTGTGAGCGAGTTCACGGTGTTAAAATCACTTTAGTAATTGGAAGTCTTTCCTTAATTTAAATGTTTTTTTTTTTTTTGCCGGCTGCTTTCGCAAGCTCATTACGTTCACGTGCTAGAAAAGGTGTTTAATTTAAAATGTTCGTAAGGCATCCCAAGTTGGTTAGAAGCAATAAAATGAATCGCAAACTCTTATTGCATGTTTTCCTTGTTATCTCTGATTGACCCCCCCCCCCCCCCTCCCCCTCCCCCCTCCTTCTCTTCTCTTTTTCAGATATTTTTAAGAGAGGCATTTGGAACGAAACAGCAGATTTCTGCCGGGCTTGACCTCGAGGCTGTCAGTCTTGTCAGCGAGGGCACCAGCTACAACTTACACTTATCATCAAGCGTTCAAGAGATGGAAAGACTTTGCTTTCAGCAATTTGAAGAGCGCTTATCTCTCTGCAAATCCTTTTCACGTAGCGGTTTATTTGCAGCATGTGCTAGAATCTACTAAGTCATGTAGTTCCTTTGATACGGCTTTTTATGCCGTTAAGTGGGCCCACGAGATAGCGAGTATGGCCTCTCCTACCGATAACCAAGCAGTTTCCAGAGTCCGGAAAGCGGCTAAGAGAATTTTAGGCGCTGGGAGACCCATAGGAAAGAGCCCCTTACCAGTGATGTCTAAAAGGGATTGTGGAAGGCGCGGACCTGTCAAACATTTTGCAACTTAGAAACGTATGCCTATAGTGTGGTAGCTTATGCGGGATTTATAGATCCAAAGAGGTGATTAATATCAGAATGAGTCACATTCATTTCCACGAAGAGTGCATGATTATCAAATTAGAGAGAAGTAAGACCGACCAGCTTCGACAAGGCGATCAAGTTGTTATTCCTAAATCAGGGGGTAGCGTCTCCCCGGTTTCCTGGTTTTCTTATTGAAAACCTAACTTAGGAAATTAGATATTGACCCCACTCAAGTGAATTTATTTTGCGACCATTAGTTAAAACTAACTCCTCATACAAGTTGATTCGATAGAATAAGCCTATTTCCTGTACAACATTCAGAGATCAGTTAGCCAAAAGCCTACAGAATGTAGTTCCGGATCCCTCTGTTTATGGAAATCACTCTTTTAAGTCACGTGGAGCCTCTGAGACACGGCAGATGGAAGAGTGTCGCAGGTAAGTTTGGTTGCATCAAGGACGAGATTTCTTCACGACTTTTAGTCTCGAAGTCTTTGAGGCTTTAGTTCGTTTCCCCTGCTTATTAAGCCCTATACTTTTTATTTTAGGTTGTAGTATAACGTATTCTTATAGTTACTGGTGCTCGGCCTAAACCGCCAAAATAAACAAACCTAATGTTTTTTTTTGCTCATGTTGTGTACTGCGTGGTGGAGCTGAAATGCGGGAATTTCTGCCGTTTGAGTGTCTACGAATTACCCGGAAATGAATATTTCTGCGGCACTGGAGCAGTGGCTACTGGAGCAGGTCCAGTCAAAGTGCGCTACAGGTTGTCAAGGAGGGCTATATAAGAGACTTGTAGCACGTGGGATAGTGATTCTAGGCCGACACCTCGTCTGTCCTTCGATGTTTTGTTTTGGCTACGTGGAAAACACGGGGACGGGGTCTTGGGGTACAGGGTCCCGGGTCTCGGGTGTGGAAAACAGGGGTGTGGAAAACACGGGACGTGGAAAACACGGGGTCTAGTGGAAAACACGGGGTCTGGTGGAAAACACGGGGTGTGGAAAACACACTGGTGGAAAACAGGGGATCTCAATAGAAAACATGGAGTCAAAGTGAAAAACACGGGGGAACCATTATTTCGCCCAACAATGAATTTTCATCATCAACCGAGTGATGAGAAGTCAAAATTTTGTTATTTCAAATTGCAATTAAAATCATTTGGCGCGAAACGCGTTTTATAAAACCAGTGGATACGCAAAGCGTAGAAACGAGTTTTTTTGCGGGGACTTCGAGATGCAAATGTGTCGCTCACTCACTCAGGTGTAGACGCTGTTCGTAATTAGTCGGCTCGAACGAGAGCGTGCGAGCTAGCCCGACGCCGTGTTGGCACTGCCGTAGCTAGTAACAGGCCAACCGAGGCACTTGCCTCGGTCATTTCTTTGGCTTTTGTTGTTTATAGTCCTCATAAAACTAATACCTAGGTAGGAAGAGAACTCAACCATGGACTGATTGCCTCAGTCATAAGTTATTCATAGACATTGCCTCAGTCAAAATTTTTTTCTGGCTACGGCCCTGGTTGGAATAGTAAACGAGCCCGATGCCATGTTGCAGTAGTAACCGAGCCCGACGCCATGTTGGAATATTAACTGTGCAGCCCGATTTCTCACTGAAAGGCTTGCTTCATGCCATCCTTGTAGCTTTTAATTTATTAGGTGTTTCGCTAAATTGAGGAGGAGTTGCCTTCGAATGTTCGACTTACTACTATGGCCAACTTGAAGGCTGAATCTCATGAACATTTGCAGTGACTCGTCCAGGCCCTAAATGTGACGAAGAGATCCGAAAGAGATGAGCATTTGTTTGCTGGAAAGTGACCGGAAAATGAGGAAATCTCATACTAATGTAAGCTTTGATGAGAATGTATCTTATTATGTTTTTGTCGACCTCAATAAACTTATATGAGCGAAAGGAACAATGTTTTTTTAAGAACGAAAAAGCTATTGAACTGACAGGACAAACATAAGCACCATTATATTATATTGTAATATAATTTTTATGGTGATGGACAAAACACTGACCCCCAGTCCATGCCTTAACATGGACTGCATCTAAAATTAATCATCCAAATGAGTGCTATTTAATGTTCTTAGCTGCAGTATAATTAAATTACACATAACTTCTGCTTAGCTTATGTTCATCCTCTAAGCCTCTAGCCACCATTTTGAATAATTGTACGTGAAATGAACAACTGCTTAATACAAATTTGCTCGAAAAGTGTAAACTCGTTTTATCAAATTTCATCATTTGTTTATCAACTACTATTATAACTTGAAAAGCCATTGAAATGCGAGTGAGTCTAATATTTGATTTAGGAATAGCACAAGTTAAATAATACTGGGCGGCTACTCACTTATATGGGCTATATGGCTATGTGCAGCCTCTAAAGGGTATAGTTTTTCAGCCACTTTGGTCATAAATAGGGTATGGTTTGGAAATATTGGGTATGTATTTTGGAGAAAGCTACTTTTTCATGATTTTCAAAAATACCGTCACCAAATATCTAATTTTTGGCCAGGTCATTGATAGGGTAGCGAAAAATCGCAGATTTTGGTTATAAATGGGGTAAGAGTTTGGGGAAGTGGTCCACATACCCCAACTTAGCCTTTCTCGGAGTTTCCCCTGGGTATATTCCCCACACAGTGGTTGTCAATTTTATTCCATGCGATTCTCTCAGCCACTACACACGCACATGCTAAAAGATGGCACGATAGGAGATGACAAGAATAATGGCTGAATAATATAATGAATTATAAGTCACGCTCCTGAGCCTGGAACATGGTAAACAATACAGCTAACTAAGCCATAGTTATACTGAACAACGGGAATCTACTTGTCTATTTTGCTTTCAGTGGTTCCAGAACAAAACAAGCAAGGTAAAGCAGCTTACAACATTAAATAGTGCTCATTTAGAATATTATTTGTAGGAGTAGTCTATTTTAGGGGTAGTCCATTTGGGTAGTCCATGAGCTGGGGATCAGTGTTTTGTCCACTCACTTAATTTTTTATATTCAGTAGCATCTAAATCTGAAGATGGCTGGTCTGGTAACCCGTAATATTGTTATAATTAAATATAACACGTTGTGTCAGCCTTGCAAGTTTGGCTGATTAAATCTCCTTCGAGATCCAACGTTCAATCAAGCAGGATCTTCGTTCATGGCTTTGCAGTTTATAGCACTTGAGACTTTTATCTCGAGTTGTCCACTTTCAACTGACATCGAGTGAAGTTTAGATTAAAGTTGTGTTTTCCATACATGGTTTGTTTATTTAAGTACATTCATTAGAACTCTGCTGGAGTGGGATGTTGAATGCGCAATTCCCAAATACTGTCTTTTGTTTACATTTTTGCTTCCTGATTGAAAAGATAGCAAGTTGAAAGAAACCCCCTGTGAGCTTATTGGAACACATTTATGGGCCGACAGATGCTTTTGGATCAACACTGAAAATGCTCTCAAAAGAGGCTAATTATTTTGATGTCTTTTACGTGCAATATATATAGAGACAAGTGGTTCCACAATGAAAAATGAAGAAGTGTTGTTTCATAAGAAACCTTAACTATAGCCATCAGTGAAATGCAGTAAGAAAGGTCTGTTTGCACAAAAAGAAAAAAATTTTCTTGAATGCATGCAAGTTTTCCAAGCAGGAACAGCAATATAAGCATCAACTTCTGGGTGGTGGCTGGGGGATGAATTACTCTAATTTTTTGGGCAGGAGTGTCCAACTTCACCCAGGAACCAGTAGTTTTTACCATTCCATGTTCACCTGCAATTCTACAATCCCTAGCTATTTTGTAATACGTGTGCAACAAAAGCCTACCAAAATGCCTACGCTTTCTACGATAAGTGCGACCTTGCACCATACGAACACAGTTTGTTTTAACACCCTTTAATAGTGCACCTTTAATTGCAAGTTTACTGTTTACCAACATGTTTCATCTCTAGATTACTTAATCCACGAGTTTGGCCATAGGTCTCCTTTAATTAGATCTTGAAATTGAATTAAAGATTTCATGAGAAAAAAACCATTCAAATGCCAACATGCCGTGCGATGGTTTTCCTTTGCATGGGACGTCTATTTCATTTTTCGCAGTGACTTGCGTAGATCTTTTTTAACCTTAAAAGATAGTGTGAAATACTACAGATTGTTTTGCTTAGTATCTTTATAATCGTGAAAAGCGACAGTTGCCGTACTTGCTCGATTAAAAGCCGGTTCCCTGACAGAAGCGTGTAATGCCAACAAAAATTTACAATAGAATATAAGGAATTAACAAATAACATATGCCTCCCCCCGAATTTGAAACAAAAGCTAAGGTGGCTCTAAAGGGTTATTAATCGAGAAAATACGGTAACCATGATTAAACACCATTTCCATTTTTTTTTCTGGTGTTCTTTCAAATAAAAGAGACCTCGCACGTTACTGTAGCTGCTTGCCTTAACATCCGCCCATGTAAGCTCCACTCCATGCATGTTAGGAATGCGGAATTTTGTTTGCGGTGTCTCCTTACACACGAGTTCATGAATCAATGTCCTAGTGAAATCAAAATGTTATTCCCTTTACATTATACTTTTAACATGAATTGTTTATTCAACACTGTATTTCCTCTGCTAATTTAGTTGCTTTGGGGCGCCTACCCAATTAGTTTCTTAAGCTATCTATAGGTGTCCCAAACTCCTCACAATGCGCAAGATAATTTGGTTTTATCAACTGGGTTGATAACGTGAATTGGCCACCATAAAGAGATTAGGAAGCTAACGTTTCGAACGTTAGTCCTTCGTTAGATTCGCTCCGACGAAGGACTAATGCCAAATTAGTCTTATTATACTCCCCCCGATGTAGCACCACAGTTTCTTTTTATAGCGATGTTTCTTGTTTACAAACATTGACGTCATTAATGACTACAGGTGACGTGACGAAAAACATCGCTATAGAGACTTGACTCCTTTCCTCAACGTTAACCTTGTATTAAGCTGTTGG
>JAHPZR010000411.1:95000-113458 GCA_019787425.1 Platygyra sinensis | reverse complement strand
TCACAACGCGGGAATATTGTTCGCTTACATATAATAGAGACTTCGACTTCGAATGAACTCGTCATCGGTCATTGAAAACGGGCACAAAACGAGATTTGCTTCTCGAATTAGAAGATATGGTGTTTCTCCTGACGCATTTGTGCGAAATTGATCCAGTTTTTAGTGGAATTTTCCTCGCAGAGTTAAAGAAGGCGCGCTGGTTTTCTTTTCACGGGAAGAACAACAAAGAACCTGCCCCTGGATACACGTTTGGATTTGTTGTTGCTGAAACCATTAAACAGTTGTTGAAAACCAAACAAAACCGACAGCCGCGATTGGCTTGTACACGAATTCAATCACCTGAGAACGACAGAGAGAACCAGAAAGTGTCTTCAGCTAGCGCTAGCCGTGACCAACCTCGTAGAGCATCGAATCAAGACAACAAGACGAAGTTACCAAGTTCTATCATCAGATTAATCTTTTATTTATGTCATAGCTTACACGGATTGTCATTCTTTTAGATTGTATGGGGACTAGATAGGTACTAAAAATCACTATTTTCATTTCTGAGTTAGACCCTATACTGAGTCCATCGTACACTTGTTTTAATTTCTGAAAGACAATTATTTTGGATACATAGAAAATCCGTATAGGTACATATTATAAATACTCCCTGGTTTGCCAACGCAAACGTCCACGTAGTATTTTGACGTTGCCGAGGGTTAGAGGATATTTTCTGGTTCACCCAGGCTGAAGTCCATGCAACACAGTTGCTGATGAGTGCTTCAAGATATGTAACAAAATCATCAAAGTTATTTTTCCGACGTGCGTGACGTACATTATAGGAACATGTTACATATCCATTCAGGTTCACCCAGGCTGAAGTCCACGAGTAATTCGAGATATGTAACAAAATCGTGATAGTGATTTTTCGTCGTGCGTGACATTATAGGAGCATATTACATAGCCTTTCTGGTTCACCCAGACTGAAGTCCATGCAATGCAGTTGCTGAGTGCTTCAAGATATGTAACAAAATCGTCAATTTTTTTTTTCCGCGGTGCGTGGCATTATAGGAACATGCTGTGGTGGGTTCTGGTTCACCCGGTCTGAAGTCCATGCAGTAGTTGCTGACCCCCGGGGGGCTACTTAACAAAGTTTAACACGGGGAGGCTCCGCCCCGAGGTCCAACCCCTTACCCTTTTATATACCATTTTGGCAGAAAAGGTACCCCTTTTATATACCTTTTATTGAAAAAAGGTACCCCTGTCACATGCTTTCTTTAGGAAGTCTTGTTCACTGTTGTTCTCAACAACAACAACAACAACAACCGTGAACAACTTTATTATTACATTTTACACATATTATAGTAGAATGACCTGGCACCGCAGGTAGCAAAAGCTAGTCGAGGCGGGCCAGGAACAATAAAAATAAATGACATCTGCTAACCTTAATTAAAAGAAACGAATTACAGAAAAGGCAAAAGAAGAACTACTTAAGAGAAACTTGTATTCATTAGTTCATTAAGGCTACATGGTCAATTCGAAGTATTTAGGACAGAACAGGATTGGAACTGGATAAGGAATTGAATAAGGAAGGACAGCTCTGAAGAGTAAAAATTAACTTAAAATTAATTAAAAGAAACGAATTACAGAAAAGGCAAAAGAAGAACTACTTAAGAGAAACTTGTATTCATTAGTTCATTAAGGCTACATGGTCAATTCGAAGTATTTAGGACAGAACAGGATTGGAACTGGATAAGGAATTGAATAAGGAAGGACAGCTCTGAAGAGTAAAAATTAACTTTTGATATGATCAATTGTAAATCTTTATAAGAATCTTCATTTTCCAATATTTTTAACAAAATCATTTTCGCAGTAGGAACGAACAGGTCCTTCAGATTTGACGGCGCAAGGTTATTACTGACGTCATACATTGTTTCGGCTAGTAATTTGTAGTCTAGCGCTAGCCGTGACCAACCTCGTAGAGCATCGAATCAGGACAACAAGACGAAGGTACCAAGTTATATCATCAGATTAATCTTTTATTTATATCATAACTTTCACGAATTGTCATGCTTTTAGATTGTATGGGGACTAGATAGGTACTAAAAATCACTATTTTCATTTGTGAGTTAGACCCTATACTGAGTCCATCGTACACTAGTTTTCTAAAAGACAATTATTTCGGATACATAGAAAATCCGTTTAGGTACATATTATAAATACTCTCTGGTTTGCCCAGGCAAACGTCCACGTAGTATTTTGACGTTGCCGAGGGTTAGAGGATATTTTCTGGTTCACCCAGGCTGAAGACCATGCAACACAGTTAGTCAGTGATGAGTGCTTCAAGATATTTAACAATCGTCAAAGTTATTTTTCCGACGTGCGTGACGTACATTATAGGTATTTCAGGTTCACCCAGGCTCCCAGGCTCACCCAGGCTGAAGTCCACGAGTAATTCGAGATATGTAACAAAATCGTCATAGTGATTTTTCCGTCGTGCGTGACATTCTAGGAACATGTTACATATCCTTTCTGGTTCACCCAGGCTAAAGTCCATGCAATGCAGTTGCTGAGTGCTTCAAGATATGTAACAAAACCGTCAAAATTTTTTTTCGTCGTGCGTGGCATTATAGGAACGTGCTGTGGTGGGTTCTGGTTCACCCAGTCTGAAGTCCATGCAGTACAGTTGCTGAGTACTTCTGGATATGTAACAAACTCGTGATAGTGATTTTTCCTTCGTGTAGTTTCCAGAATCGCTTCGCATTACTTGAAAACAATAAGATTACGAGCTCGTGATTTCTATCACGCATAGTAATCGTGAGCGTAACCTCTTGAGAGGTTTTTGAAAATCTCGTTGCAATAAATTTTGAGAATTTCTGACTGCATAACATAAACTGATTTTCAAAGTGTCTGTACACATGAGGCGTTTTGTGGAACACAAACGATCACTGTCGAGGATATGATTACACTGGAATGTTACAAGCCACTGGTATCCCGTGGAGATGTAGAACTAGAAGTTTTTCATCTCCACGGGATCCAAGGTCTGTTTTTGGTTGCTAAGAACGTCTGGCTCGTTATGCTACAACATACACTGTATACTGTATTATAATGGAAATAATAAAATAAAATTTGTAATAAATTAATATTAGAATTTGGTATCTTTGTAAATATTATATGCTATAAAATGCGTTATGCTCAGAATAGAAATTAGAGGATGAGTCTTATCTTGAACAGGAGCCCGTGCCTTGAATAAGAATTCTATAATACAATAAATCAAAGGCTCCCTGAGCAGCTCATGGATGAATAGCCCAATGCCAAGTTTACTTTGGCCCTTGTGGCAAAAACGAGTCTTTGTGCGAAAACTATTGGTATGAAAATACATGTCTAAGAAAGAAAGACAAATGAAACTGACTAGATTTATATTTCACGACGTTTCGCAGTCATCGTAATTCCATTGTCAAGTGATAAATACTTACAAGTGTTAGAGTTTAAATAGATGGAAAGCATAATTTGCATACTGGGTGTTGTAAAAAATGTTATACAAATAACTTTGCCTTGATCGAGTCGCTTTGGACATTAAGAGAGGGTGACAATTCCCTAATGTATAGCATTTCATAAATTAAACAGTCCTGTTTAGTCTTACATTTTCGTAAGACTGTAAAGTGCTGATTGATATTATCAAGCAAACAATCGTGTTGCTTATTGAAATGTTTCTTGATGCTAGACGAATTAAATTTATGTTCCTCACAACGTTCGTGTAGGTGCCTCATCATTCGCATAAAATCAAGTATTTTTCATGTGAAACATTTAGCACAAGCACTCGTTCTGAAAAAGAGGCAGACCATACTCAATATATTGACAGGTATCAAGCATTCTCTTCTCCATAATAATATTTATTTCAAGTTTTGATTTCAATTTGTCTAAATCTCTCATTTCTAGAAGTAAAAAAGAACTCTACATCACCAGCCACCATGCGTCCGGCTTATGTTTGACACAATTGGAAAGCATATCTCTCTCGCAAAAAGTAGATCTACACAGTCTCTTGGACTTAATTTGTCCATCCATGATCAGTAAAATATTTAGCAGTATAATTATTTACTCGATTGTACATGTAAGTTGACTTGCATACCATCTCTGAAGAAATATCCCCTCTGGTCGAACTGCATGGAATACAAAAGAAATGACGTGTGAACGACAACAAAACTAAAAGATAAGGCAATTCGAATTTCGTACTTGAAGTGTTTTAAGCTTACAAATTTCGAACTTCCGTCGGATACTAACACAGGCAGAATTTCAAGGTGTGTATACAAAATAAAACCTTAACGAAACAATAAAACCAAAACCTAACAAGAACTTAAGCTTACCTTGAACTCCACAAGGAGAGAAAGCGAGCGGAAACCATCAAATTCTCTTGCCAAGAGAAAAAGCTATTAATTTCCCCCATATGTCAAATTAACACGATCCCACTTTCTGGCTTTCTTGTATCGATTCTCTGACCTCGCCGACCGTGCTGTTGTGACCGATACATCACCACTGTCATAAATACCTCTAACCACCTTTCATCTACGTGTGAGCAAAAGCCGATAATCAAAAAACAACATATTTACGAAAGAATAATGGCCGACTTCATGATCTTCGATGCGTTCGACAAACTCGTACCCAGGCTCTCCATTTTTCGGGCAAAAATGTACGCCTTTCTAATCTCCCCTAAAAACCTTCCTGAAGACGAGTGAACACTCTTGGACAAAAACAATACTTAGTAGGGGAGGTAGGAGAAAATTCTTTAATTCAAGTTTAATGAATAAATTAATCAGAATCGAGTGAGTGAGAGCCATAAGAGTCCCTACGAAACTCATGGATGTTACGTCATCCATGAGCAAAAAGTGCATTCACACGTCGCAATAGGTGTTAAAACTTTAAAACTGTCAACCACATAAACAGCAACATTAACATTGCCATCGGTACTTTTAACAAAAAATTTAGAACCACGAAGTATGGTTTTCATTGGCAGCGAGTCTACCTACAACATACAGTGTACCCTGTATATTCCATAAACAGTTTCGATATTTAACTGTTCAACATATAAAATTTATAGTAAAAAATATAAATGTTAGAATTTGGTATCTTTGTAAATATGCTATAAAATTATCCCCCCCCCCCCCCCCCCAAATAAAATTAGACTATTGGTCTTATCGCCTTTAATAATGATTCTGTAATAAAATGAAAAAGTGCATTTACATGTAGTGGTAGCGTTAAAACTTTCACTCTTACCAACATAAACTAGTCAACAATATAAACAGCAAAACTGCCACTGGTACTTTTAACAAACATTAAGAACCACAAAGTGTGGTTTTCATTGGCAAGCAGACTATCTTCGCTTTAGGACATACTCGTCTGAGCAAAACTGTTAGGGTTTATGTGTCGCTATCGTAAGTTTGTGTTGGCCTGTCTATTAACTTTTCAAAAAGGTAAATCGCTCAAAGACAAACACGCCAAAACAAAACTTTAGAGGCTTACGTGCCACTACCGTAAAACCACATAGGGGAGTTTGTGTTGGCATGTCTATGACGTTTTCAAAAAGCAATATTTGTCTGAAAAAAAATAAAATCGTGCAGAGGGTTTCAAGCCGTGAGCGAAAAACAAAATTCGTGCAAGCTGAAAATTCCCCTCCCTCCCCCCCCCCCCCCTCCCCGCTATCACTTTTGTAATGGTCCGTCCCTAATAGCGGGTTGCTTTGGGATCGCGCCCCATAAATGGGAAGACCGCAAACTCGTTTTGAGATACAGATCTAGAGCATTTCTTCCCCCAATATTTTTATTCCAGCTTGTAAATTTAATGGGAGACCAAGAATGTATTCAGTTTTCGTTTTTAACAAAGCGTGACCTTGGAGGGGGTAGGTTGCCGGATAACATAACTCGCTCCAGCCCCTTCGCGCTCCCTCATCCAAGATGGCAGCTGCTTTGAAACAATCCAAAGATGAGGTGAGTATTTATTGCTCGGACCAACAAAGTACGCTTTAATTGCAAGCTATGTACAGTCGCAAGTCTTAGTTGTACTACCCCGCGTAAAACCGCTTACCCGCTAACCCGCTGTTACGAGACAAACCCTCAAGGACGTAAGCAATAACTACGAGTCTGTGTTTTTGTTCATACCCTTGACCTCTGGTAAATTTTCATATTAATAGGGGCGATTTCCTGTTGAAAATTAGGGGTGGTCAATGGGGTAGTCCATGGACCGGGATCATGGACGAGGTCCATGGGGTGGTCCATGGACCGCCGGTCCATGTTTTGTATATGTTGCAGTTAATTTTTAATTTCAGTTAATTTTATAATTTAACTAGTTAGTTTTTTCTAACTAGGTAATTTTATTTTTAACTAGTTTGTTTTTTTCAAACTAGTTGATTTTATTTTTGACTGGTTTGTTTTTTCTAACAGGGCTTTGGTGGATGAACTAGTGGGATTTTTCCGTTTTTTTTTTTTCTAAGTGTCACATACTTTTTAGAATTTTTTGTAAATTTTAGATTTAAAATATGGAAAAACAAAACAATTTTTACAAGACTTAGAAAAATTTTTGCAATTTTAGTTCGAAGGTAGAGAAAACAGTAAAGAAATATTACATTTTAGGGTGCATTAGTGATATTTTAAAACTAAACAAAGTCTTAAACCTGCTTAAAATAATGGTGATTTCATCTTATGCAGGTGCTTTAAAATTGTTAGAGATGGGGATTTAGGCCTCTAGAAAGGTTGCTTGTGGTTGGCTATAAAATGGTGTTTGGGTGAGCGATTATGACACTTATTTTGCAAATGAAATAAAGGGAAATAAGATTCTTCCTTGTCTCTTTTCTGTCCACATTTTTTCCTCCTCGATTTTAAACTAATAATTTTTATAATCCAGAATTTTTTGGAATGAATATGTTTATTAAGGTTAAGCTAACATTTTATTTTAATGATAACTGCAGAAAATATTGTGCGCTCATTGGCTAACAAAAGCGGTGAATGGATCCACAGCTACTTTGACAATGTTATGATGAAATTCATGATCAATAACAGGACAGATGCATGACAAAATGACGTCAATTTGTTAATTTGCGTTTAGGAAAATCTCATCAGGGGTTATTGATTAAATCTAAGCGTACGGATTGGGGTAAGAGAGTGGGGTAATTTACGATCATGACAACATGCATTTTTTATTGAATTGTAAAGCGAAAAAATAAAGTTCACATTTATGTTCTACTGGTTGATTGCCATTTTGCATGCTTTGGTAAATGTTATGCTCTTGTCTTTACTTATGACTATATTTGTTGCTTGACATTTAACTAGTCTAGCTGGTGAAATGAGGGTGGAAATTATTCCAAATTTACAGGCAACTTTGGCATAATCATTTTCAAATTCTAGAATTTCCCCTATAATTAAGGACATTTGGATGGAGTGGTGTCTTATCTACCTTGTCAATTTTGATGCTCACATAATCTCCAATATTTAAAGTTTTAGCCTTTTGCCTTGACTTTTTCATACTTTCATTGTAATCCACGTGATTGCAGCACCAAAGCTCTGGAATGCCTTGCCCCTTGACATTAGGGATAGTGGATCGATCACTCTTTTTAAATGTAAATTAAAGACTTTTCTTTTTAAACAATATTATTTATAATTTTTTATAAAATTTTTAAACTGTAAATTTGTGAAGCGCCATAGAGCAGCTATTGTATATGGCGCTATATAAATGCTATAATTATTATTATTATTATTATTATTATTATTATTATTATTATTATTATTGGAGTTGGCTTCAGTTCTCATTCCTTTCCTGCTTTCTGCTTCACAAGTGGATGAGGATTTTCGTTTTCTTCCTTCTATTCCATTTGCTGTCTCGGTTTGGTGATCTTCTTCTGCTGGGACCTTCATCTGCATTTCTTTTTTAGGATCAATTCCAAACACTAGTCGGTAGGGTGTTTGTTTGACAGCCCTGTGAAAGGTGATATTCTTTTTGTATGCTGCTTCTCCAAGTTTTGAACACCAGGAATTGAGGTCAGCTTGAATCTCTTTCAGAATGTTGGTTAAGTTTTCTTTCGCTGTCCTGTTATTCCTTTCTACCAAGCCTTGTTTTTGAAGTGTCCTTGGTGCACCGTGTACTTGTTTTATCCCATGCTTTTCACAGAATTCCTGCATCAGTTTGTTCTTGAATTCTTTGCCATTATCAGTGTGGAGGGTTTCAGGAAATCCAAAAACCCAGAATAATGCTTCTAATTTCTCTAATACTTCTTCAGCTGTTTTGGTGTGTAAAGCATATAACCATGAGTACTTTGTATGGTGGTCAGTTATGTGTAGGACCCATTGATGGCTTTTGTTATCACATGAACATCTGAGATTTCGAAAGTCTATAAGATCAACTTCTACATGTGACAGAAACGTTTCAGCATGTATTGGGTTTGTCACTGGCCGTTTTTTGTGGTCTGTGATGCTCTTTTGCTGGGCATGAAGTGGGCACAAACTGGTAAACAAAGACACGACTTGCTGCGGAATTTCAGAGTAGATACCTTTAACATAGTTGTTCATTTTATCTCTTCCCCTGTGCGCTATGGAGGAGTGGCATTGACAGAGAACTTTGTGCAGCTCACCTTTTGGTACTACTATCTTGTTGTCTCTCGTTACAATGTCACCTTGCCTTACAGCCCAACCTTTTCGCTTGAGAGGGTTGATGCCTTGCTTTGAAAGTTCTCCTTCGGTTCCGTGTCGTTTTTCTTCTCCCCCTTGTAAATAATTTTTGGCATCGTCATAAAATTTCTGGTCGATGTAAACAGCGATTTTGCTTTTCGAGTTTTCTTTCAATAGCTCTAATTTTTCATAAAATGTCTTCTCATTGACGCACGTTGCCATTACAAACTGAGAGAGAAATTCAAGTTCGTGCCAAGTCCGTGTTGATGCTAAATACGCATGTGCGAGGCCGAGAGAGATTGGGCACCAAACTCAGTATTATTATTCAAAAACAAGGAACTCGTTTCATCGTTTCCTGTGTGGTACAGTGGTTAGAAGGGAGGATCAGAAGAAAGACAGTAGAGTAAAGTCGGGAGTTCGAATCCAGCTATCGACAAAGGTAAGAAAATAAAAATCCCATGCCAGAGAGTGGTGACAAGGTAAGAATACGTAGGGTGGGATATGGTGAAAAAAGGAACTGATAGGGGTGGTCTGAGAAGGAGAACAGGGCGTGTTACAGGAGTTCAGGTTGTGAGTTTTTTCTCCGCCATTCTTCTTGTACCTCAAGCTGCTTTTTAACTGCATGAAAAACAAAATTTGCGTTTTAGGACAGTTTATAAAAAACCTAGTTAGAAAAAACAAACCAGGTAAAAAATAAAATCAGCTAGTTAGAAAAAAACTAACTAGTTAAAAATAAAATTACCTTGTTAAAAAATACTGACTAGTTAAATTATAAAATTAACTGAAACCAAAAATTAACTGCAACATATACCTGCCAACTCTCACGCCTTAGGCGTGAGTCTCACGCCTGCGAGCTGAAAACTCACGAGTCTTACGAATGCGGGCCAATTTCTCACTCCTGATTGAAAAATGTGCGTTGTTGCCGTCTTGCTTGACACAATTTCCAAAAATATGTTAACTCCGACGCCATGTGTAAAATGAATAAATGACAATACCTTACCTCGCGATCTCTGATTTTTGAAGTAAAAAGCAGTGGGAGCGAGCTTGCGTTTATGCATGTCCTAAGACTTGGACTGGGAAATGCGAGGGCTGTTTCCGCTTTCGTCACAGTATGCAAATTTGGTAGGTCACTCATAAAGGCGGGAAAATGTATGTGCTAACTTCCGAGTTTGCGTACATGTGACGTCTTCGTTCGCTTGTGGGAGCTGCAGACTTTTACTTTTACTAGTTCAACTTCAAGTTGTTAGAAATAAGGTAAAGTTTATAGAACTATAGCGCTGATGTTATCAACTATAGCGCTGATGTTATCAGCTAACGTCGGTCCTTGTGGCTAAGCGTTTTCTCGATAACTTCAACTTTGGTAGACCTCGGACGGCTTCGGAAGACTTCGGACTTCTTCGGGAATATTCGGAAATGATCGTGTCGTCTTCAAAAATCTCAGCACTCCCAGGATAAAAATCTCACGCCTATATCTCAGAAAAAGTTGGCAGGTATAATTTTGTTCATCATCGTATAGCAATTTTAATTTCTCATACAATGATTTTCTAATCTCACGTAGTGATTTTCCAATCTCGGACAGTGATTTCTTAATCTCACACATCGATCACTTAGACTCGATAGGTGATTTTCAACTCAACCCACTTTTGTCATTCTTGGCTTGCCATACATTTCTTATTACCCAGTCAACAACTAGCAGGAATAGTAAAGCTGACATATTACAACCCTGTTTAACTCCCGTTTGGATCTTAAACCACTCTGTTGTACTCTGGCCATCCACTACTGCGCATGCAAAGTCATCATAGAGCGCCTCGTCAACTATCACACGATAGAAATCTCGAGCTCGTAATCTAATTGTTAAATATCCCACCAAAATCCGTCTGTGTTCAGAGGCTAACCGAAATCACCTCTTACGAGATTTTGTTTCGTTCTCAGCATGCTGAGATAAATGGAAACAGAGAGCTCGCTGGCATCCGCTTTGTTATTTCAGTTAGCGGCGAAATTTGAATGTTTCACGTGCAGCAACGACGAAGATAATTCATCGTTTTTGGTCTTCTGCTTTGTGAAAGACCAACATCCAACACAACTGCGTGCTTGTTCGATAACAAAAAGTAATTTGATCTATGACTTGAGGATAGCACATGTAGATGAGAATATTAAGTTTTTACGTTGTCACAAAAGCGACAAAAGATTTTAAAAATTAATGACTATATTTGCTTTTAAACAAGGATTGACAGTCGTCAAGATAAAAGAAACTAACTAACGATAATAGCAGAGTGTTTCAAATATTGTGGAGTATAACTAACTTTTTGTTTCCACTTCAAGTGGATGGCTGCAAAAATTACTCAGTACTTGATGAGGCAGACCGCGCTCAAGGGAACGTATTGCAGCCGCATTGGAGAAGCGGTAAAGAACTAGTAACTGGTTGGTACCGTTTTCAAGGAGCTGCTGGGGACCGCATGCCAGACAAATGTGTTCTTAGATTTCGCTGCGGTACCACACATCCTGGTTGGCTTAATGGTACACACCCCACAATCGCCGATGGTGTTGTGACACGCACAGTCTGTTTTAGTTGGAGCACAGACTGTTGTTTCTGGCATAACATAATTCAAGTGAAGAACTGCAGTTCTCATTACGTCTATGAGTTACAGAGGCCAACTTGGAATAATCTTCGCTATTGTGGTAACGCCGGCGCTGGTAAGTTGACTCGCAATGAATTCATTATGACTAGCTGCAGAAATCTGTGAGTCAGTTTCCAAGACTGATTAAATCTATTTCCGCATGTGCTTTCATTAGGTGCCACGGAGTCTGCGGCAATAGTTGAGCATTTCCCATGTTTCTTTTTGTAACAAATTTATGCTTGGCTTCGCGATGTCCACAGTTAACTGACGTAGATAACAGGGTACATATCCACCTCTCCTACCTCACCCCAATCACTTCCTTACCTCTAGACAAATTAATTAATCGAAATTAATTAAATAAACAAACACATAAAGTTTACACTTTAACGCCATAGGCCCATAGTGGCATATAGCCTAAGTGCCTTAGCGGAAGGCAGCCCCCAAAACCATCCCAATAGTGCACTCTGTTCGTCACTTCAGACACCAGGAAAAAGAAAAAGAAAAAAAACTTCTCTCCATGTTTCCTTTGTTCTTTATACTAGGCAAGTCCCACACTTGGGCATTTATAGTACTCTTCTTCTACTGAATGCTGGTAACGGCTATAGAATACAGAAAATAGCATTCGTGGGTATTTAACAATTATTCCATGAGCGCTTGTTGGATATGAGATGATAGATAGCCAACCGAAGGCACGTAGCGCCGAGTTACCTATAATCATCTCATATCCAACAAGCGCGAGTGGAATAAATTGTTTTCTTAAAAACGCCCCTAAAATATAGAAAACTAGACTACAATAAAAACAAAGAGGCCGAAAAACTCACGCATACGCTGGCCATTTTTGTAGATCAAGGTATAATGGCTCATATACCATGATGGCTAAGCCAATGAAAACTCTCGAATTGCATTATCCAATGATCCAGTTTTTAGTAATCCAGTTTATTCGCGTGGATTTGCAAACCGCCTTTACGCGTGAGTAAAGTGCGGTCTGGCAAGATCGAGATTTTAATTTGCGCACAGGACGCCGGCGTTAAAAATTCCTTATTCACGAAGCTAATATCTCAAAAACTGATCCGGTGACGCTACTCAGTTAATGCTAAAACTTATTTAACAGCGAAGGCGGAATGCATGTGCAAAATTTCAAAACAAAAAAAGACTCTGAAGTGAAATTTTCTTATCTTAAAATTTCCATTTCTTTCTTTTTCTTTTTTTCAATTTAGGCAAAATCTACTTCACAGAATTGTTTTCTAATTGTGCCTATTTCTTCTGCTTTTTGAAAGACCAACATCCAACACAACTGCGTGCTTGTTCGATAACAAAAAGTAATTTGATCTATGACTTGAGGATAGCACATGTACATGAGAATATTAAGTTTTTACGTTGTCACAAAAGCGACAAAAGATTTTAAAAATTAATGACTATATTTGCTTTTAAACAAGGATTGACAGTCGTCAAGTTAAAAGAAACTAACTAACGATAATAGCAGAGTGTTTCAAATATTGTGGAGTATAACTAACTTTTTGTTTCCACTTCAAGTGGATGGCTGCAAAAATTACTCAGTTCTTGATGAAGCAGACCGCGCTCAAGGAAACGTATTGCAGTCGCAATGGAGAAGCGATAACGAACTAGTAACTGGTTGGTACCGTTTTCAAGGAGCTGCTGGGGACCGCATGCCAGACAAATGTGTTCTTAGATTTCGCTACGGTACCACACATCCTGGTTGGCTTAATGGTACACACCCCACAATCGCCGATGGTGTTGTGACACGCACAGTCTGTTTTAGCGGGAGCATAGACTGTTGTGTGTGGCAAAACATAATTCAAGTGAGGAACTGCTGCTCTTATTACGTCTATGAGTTACAGAGGCCATCTTGGAGTTATCATCGCTATTGTGGTAACGCCGGTGCTGGTAAGTTGATTCCCAATGAATTCATCCTGACTAGCTAGAGAAATCTGTGAGTCAGCTTGTAAGACTGATTAAATTTACTTGCGCATGCGCTTTCATTAGGTGCCACGGAGTCTGCAGCAATATTTGAGCATTTCCCATGTTTCTTTTTGTAACAAATGTATGCATAGCGTCGCGATGTGAACAGTTAACTGACGTAGATAATAGGGTACACATCCACCTCTCCTACCTCACCCCAATCACTTCCTGGCCTCTACACAAATTAATTAATTGAAATTACATCAGTAAACAAACACATAAAGTTTGCACTTTAACGCCATAGGCCCATAGTGACATATAGCCTAAGTGCCTTAGCGGAAGGCAGCCCCCAAAACCATCCCAATAGTGCACTCTGTTTGTCACTTAAAACAGCAGGGAAAAAAAAAAAAAAAAAAAAAAAAAAAACTTCTCTCCATATTTTCTTAGTTCTTTTTGCTAGGCAAGTCTCACCCTTGGGTATTTATGGTACTCTTCTTCTACTAAATGCTGGTAACGACTATAGAATACAGAAAATAGCATTCGTGGGTATTCCAGTTTATTTGCGTGGAATTGCAAACCGCTTTCACACATGCGTAAAGTGCGACCTGGGAAGGTCGAGATTTTAATTTGCGCACAGGAAGCCGGCGCTAAAAATTCCTTATCCACGAAGCTAATATCTCAAAAACTGATCCGGTGACCCTACTTATTTAATGCAAAAACTTATTTAAGAGCGAAGGCGGAATGCATGTGCAAAATTGTAAAAAAAAAAAAAAAAAAAAGACTCTGAAGTGAGATTTTCTAATCTTGTAATTTCCATTTCTTGTCTTTTTTTTCTTTTTTTTTTGTCAATTTAGGCAAAATCTACTTCACAGAATTGTTTTCTAATTGTGCCTATTTCTTCTGCTTTGTGAAAGACCAACATCCAACACAACTGCGTGCTTGCTTGATAAGAAAAAGTAATTTGATCTATGACTTGAGGATAGCACATGTAGCTGAGAATATTAAGTTTTTACGTTGTCACAAAAGCGACAAAAGATTTTAAAAAAGACTATAGTTGCTTTTAAACAAGGATTGACAGTCGTCAAGGTAAAAGAAACCAAATTTACGATAATAGCAGAGTATTTCAGATATTGTGGAGTATAGACTGTTGTGTGTGGCATAACATAATTCAAGTGAAGAACTGCAGTTCTTATTACGTCTATGAGTTACAGAGGCCATATTTGAGTTATCTTCGCTATTGTGGTAACGCCGGCGCTGGTAAGTTGACTCGCAATGAATTCATTATGACTAGCTAGAGAAATCTGTCAGCCAGTTTCTAAGACTGATTAAAGTTAGTTGCGCATGCGCTTTCATTAGGTGCCACGGAGTCTCCGGTAATATTTGGGCTTTTCCCATGCTTTTTTTTTTTTTTGGTAACAAATTTATGCATAGCTTCGCGATGTCAACAGTTAACTGACGTAGATAATAGGGTACACATCCACCTCTCCTACCTCACCCCAATATCTTCCTGGACCCTAGCCAAATTAATTAATCAAAATTAATTCAATAAATAAACACATAAAGTTTGCACTTTAATGCCACAGGCCCATAGTGATATATAACCTTAGTGCCTTAGAGCCGGGGCTAAAAATTCCTTATCCATGAAGCTAATATCTGAAAAACTGATCCGGTGACGCTACTTAGTTAATGCTAAAACTTATTTAACAGCGAAGGTGGAATGCATGTGCAAAATTGTAAAAAAAAAAAGACTCTGAAGTGTAATTTTCTTATCTTAAAATTTCAATTTCTTTTTCTTTTTTTCAATTTAGGCAAAATCTACTTCACAGAATTGCTTTCTAATGTGCCTATTTCTTCTGCTTTGTGAAAGACAAACATCCAACACAACTGCGTGCTTGCTCGATAAGAAAAAGTAACTTGATCTATGACTTGAGGATGGCACATGTAGATGAGAATATTAAGTTTTTACGTTGTCACAAAAGCGACGAAAGATTTTAAAAATGATTATAGTTGCTTACGAAGTGAAAAGTAATTTCTGCTTATTTGAAAGACCTCTCAAAATACAGAAGAATGGCTTTTTTCTTTTTGAAATATCTTTTTTTTTTCAGAGATATTAAGACGGAATCCGCCAGACGTTGGAGTAACAAGTGGACAAAAATCTTGTACCAAGATTATTTACATTGTATTGCAAACTTCTGTAGGGCTCTTTTAATTATCTTATCAAAACAATTCATTTCTTGCACACCAAACGTCGAAAACGAATGTTGAACTTCGTATGAAACGCTTAAAAGTTTTGGTGAAATGAAACTGATGACGGAATTTTGCCTGTGTTTCCACAAAATCACTGAACTTTAAAATTTATTTTCTCTCGTTCCCGTAGGAAATTATTTTTCGGTGTTATTTCTGGCAATTATTTATGTATTTAGCTTTAAAAAAATGTAAAAATGACTGTAAAATATTTAAAATTACTCTGGTACAGATTTTTGTCCACTAAAACCTGAAATTTCTCCATCTTCTATCGAATTTCGTCTTAAAATTTTTCTATTATGCAAATTAGATCAGTGATGACGTCATATTGTTTGCAGCTAAAAATTGTGAAATACTGAATAAACAATATCTCTAGAAATATTAAAGCAGTGTTCTTGAAACTTGGCACCATAAATGTGTATCACAAAAGAAACAAAATGGCACCCTTGGCACCGTTGCCATGACAACAGTTTTGCCACTGGTGTTGTTTTAATAAAAACTTAAAATCCCAGTTTTTGTCTGAAAACAAGATCCATCTACCCTACACAATCTATCGTTGGGAGTTACGACAACATGGGAACTATGTATGTTCCATGTAGGACCCCTTCTCTCATTTAAGAGGTTGAAAATGGAGGATTCGTTTTTTTCGACAAAAAGAGACTGGAGCCGAAAGAGTTGCTATGGCAACAGCACTAAGGGTGTCATTTTGTTTCTTTTGTGATGGACAATTATGGTGCCAAGTTTCAAGGACAGTGCTTTTAATATTTCTAGAGATATTGTTTATTCAGTATTTTACAATTTTTAGCAGCAAACAATATGACGTCATCACTGATCTAATTTGCATAATAGAAGAACGTTAATATCTCTGAAACGAAAAAAATATGCAATGCCCGAAAGCGTGGGGCTTGAAATCGGCATGCAAACGCAGACGTTCGCCATTTTCCCATCTAATGAACTGCTATCATTGGAAAAATGGCTCAATTGAAAGTTTACGTACTTAATTCTATCGACAGTCTCAATGTTACATCGCGTAGAATAGCCGGACATCATTACTTATTCATGAACACCGATGCGGCAACATTTGAATACGAATGTAGTTTGAATGGCCAAGAATAAGAGAGAAAAGGCCCTTATTTGTCTGCAGGGCATTGATGAAACTCGATTTCCTGACTTTCCTAAATCCCAAAAAATGTTTTGAGCAACGGGCTTTTCATGAGGAATGCTATATCTACAATTGCAGCCAAAAAATAGGAAGTTTTACGATGTTTTTGGACTATCTTTAGCGGTTCGAAAATTGGGAAAAACTGGCTTTTTAGTTTCCGATACGAAGTGAAAAGCGATTTTTAAGTAAGGGAGACGGGCTTCAAAAAAGTGAGCAACAGGAAATAAAAGTTTAACGTTTTTCTTAACTGATCCCGTCTTTACTTTGTAAATCGAAGTAAAATAACGAATATCAAACTGACATTTAAAATTGCGAGCTGGAAGTGAGTTAAAATATGGCGCGTCTTTCCTAAGTAAGCCATTGTTTAAATCACACGACTGCATAACAATGGCTGTCAAAATATTACCATATCTTTTTAAAAAAATCACTCAGTGGTTAAATGCGAATCACTGATCAGTAGCCCGTCAACTTGAAAGCTCATAGAACGACATAGTAAAAGTCGTCGATAGTTTTCAAAGAAATTGGCTAAGCTACATAATACAGGGCCACTTTTAAAGACGTATCAATCGAGTGGCTCGGTGGCTCGTCAGTCAATTTAAAGAAGTATCGCTCGAATGGCTCGGCGGCTTGTTAGTCAATGCGACTGGCAAACCGCCGATCCGTCGAGCCATTAAATTATATACCTTTCTTGTTCTTTCAAACAATCAATACTAACGGCTGGCGAGCTGTCGAACCACCGAGCCATCAAATTCTATATCTTTCCCAGACTCCACCATTCTCGTCCCCTTAAGTCAAGTTTTTGTTTTCCCTCTTTTTTTTTTTTTTACTGGGAGACGCGGTAAATTTACTTTTGAGGTGCGAAAAGGCTAAACAGAAGCGAAAACAATATATATATATATATATATATATATATATATATATATATATATATATGTATATATATATATATATATATATATATATATATATATATATATATATATATATAGTTCAGTTTAGGTGCTGATCACCGCTGGAGCCAATATAGTGCTCTACAATTAAGGAGCTGTTATAACAAAATGTTTCAAGTGACTACTCAGATCTTGAGTACATATGGAGTTTAATATGTACTCAAGATCTGAGTAGTCACTTGAAATATTTTGTGTATATAAAATGACGTGATAAATGACTAAATTGATCATCAGCTAAAAAGTGCTCAATGGGTTTACCAGAGCTTTGAATAGACACGTAGACTTGAGCTAGGTCAAAAACATTTATTTGCTACTCTGAGTTTCATGCCTCTAACGAGACAATCATCGGTACAGAAATTCCACTGAGCTTAGTAAATATGTGTGGGGCTTGAAAGACAAGAAAATTGACTACCAAATTAAATGGCGGATTGTTAGGCATGCAAGATCCTATTCAAATGTAACGAAGAAGTGCAATCTATGCCTGTGGGAGAAGTACTATATAATTTGTAGACCGAACATGGCGACCCTGAACAACCGAAATGAACTTGTATCCAGTTGCAGACATGCAAAGAAATTCCTTCTTAATAGCGTGATCGTTTGAGCTTATAAGATTTATTTTTAGCAGTTTACTGAAAATTGATTAACCGTTGTTATTACCGTTTGGTTTTTTTTTACAAAGTGGCGTCACTATTTGAGCATCTAAGATTGTTTTGTAACAGTTTATTGTAAATTGTGTTACCGTAGCTATAGACCTCAGCCAATTGCGAATTGTTACCGTTTTTTCAAAATTTCATAATCACTATAATACACCATGTATTCTTTCTGTTTGGCAGTTGCCTGATGATTGTCTCGTTAGAGGCATGAAACTCAGAGTAGCAAATAAAGGTTTTTGACCTAGCTCAAGTCTACGTGTCTATATATATATATATAT
>JAHPZR010000411.1:87500-92500 GCA_019787425.1 Platygyra sinensis | reverse complement strand
AGAGTCTTTTCCAGATACGACATATCATTTCATTTCTGGACAAAGGCTGAAAAAGCAGTCAATACCCGGTAGTTACCAGCTGGGTGACATCAACTCGTATTATGTGATACTTCAGTGCTGAGATTTACGGATAGAATCGATCGAATAGAATAAACAAATTACTTGATGAAATTTGTGTAGTACTTAATTACCTTTCGCCTTGTTGACCTTGACGGCCGCTTGACCTTTAGTCACCTACGTTTTTCACTTTTTGTCCACGGAGTTCACAGAGAATCGAACGAAATCAACCTCGTTCCCAGGGTCATCTCTCTACTTCGAGAAAGCCCTGGTTACGGCTGGTCACGTGTCTGCTAGATTTTAGCAGATTCCAGAGATGTGGTTGAAGGGAGGGGCTGGAAAGTTATAGTTTGTCTCCACTGAGCTCACATACTGAGCCCAGTAGGGAGTGGAATTTGTAAAACGGCAAACTCACAGCGAAGGGATCGTTAGATCCACATTTGGCCGAATTTTTCCCATCGACAAAACCACAACAGTAAATGGACCGCGCGGTGAACTTAATTTTATTTTTCATACGGCGAAATCACAACGTATGTGTTTACTCATTCGTTTAGAGTCAAACACGTCGTATGTTCGCCATTAAAGGTAGGTTTGGATTTGATTTTATTATTCCCATGGACAGTCTGACGGTCATTTCCTTTTCTTGCAGCGAAAATTATCTGCGAAGAATTTGACAATAACGTCTGCACGCCAAATACGCTTGATTAATTAAGCAGCTTATATTTTTCGACCGGGAAGATCATAACAGAGGCATTGATGTATTCGTTTAGAGTTTGATACGTCCAGTGTTTGGCAGAGACTACAACCTTGGTCGCAAGGGTTGGAGGTTTCCTTTTTTTTTCGCATTTTGCCCCTCCCCACCCCCGTGCAATGTTGACAAAACACTTTGATCTAACGCAAGTTTGCATTTGACTATTATCGAACATTGAAGGGGGGAATGGGGGTGCTGGCACTTATTCAATAGGTATAACGGTTATGAGTTCATGTTTTTGCCACTTTCCAACACAATTTGTCCAAGTTGTAGCTGTGAATTTGATTGAATTCATCGAATCGAAAGTTTGGCGGTTATTCCATTCTCTTGCAATGTAAAATTTTGTAAACAACAACGACATCGGTCCCGCGTTGTAAAATGCATTGGCTTTTGTTCCAAAACTGTCTATCGATAAATCCAGTTTTCGGTCAAGAAAGTATCTCCAAGTTGAATGTATCTCATTGATAACTTCACGATCATTTAATTCCTTTGGTGTGAAAAACTGATTAAATTAATCTGAAGCAGGTTGTTGACGGTTATTTAAAAAAGCAGTGAAATATAAGCAAAGTTCCCTCTCAATCAACATCTCATAATCATAGTAGTTCAGGTAGAGCCGAAGCACTGGCCAGATAGGATCTCCAACAAATAACTTGCTTCCTTTTCAAAATAGCGTCGGTCCGTATGGCAGCGCAACATTCACCTCCCTAGAAGGTAATGACAAAATTAAGTTGAGGACCAACCCTCCGTGCGGCTTGGGTTGGCATGCTTAGACACGTGACCAGCCGTGACCAGGGTACTTTCTCGAAGTAGAGAGAGGACCCTGGGAACGAGGTTGAAAACAAACCTACATGTGAACTTGTCAACCGGCCGCCAAAATGTTTTCCCGCTCTCCGCGAAATTTGCGCGAAAATAAGACGCGAACTGCAGCAGATGTTAGCGAAACGATCGATACACTTTACATTTTACACGATATTATTCAAAGTACCAAATCTATGAAGACGCCACTTTCCGACATCTAATTACCTGTAAAGCAAGTAACTAGAAACTTTATTGATAACTTTTGAAAATCATCCAACAGCAATATTTTATAATGCTTTATCCCAAGTGTCGTTGCCCGAATCAAGAGCGTTTTGCCCGAAAAATTACATGCTGCAGCCCCCCCCCCCCCCCGCGACTCGTACGCCTATGAACACTACTGCCACAGCAGAGATAGAACCGGGACAAGCTGTTGATGTTTTCAATAGGTTTGGCGGGATGCGGGATTTGGCTATTTTTCGTGGTGATATTCGGGATTTGAGCCGAAAACAGGGGCGGGAAGCGGGAATTTCAGTTGCGAGTGGGAGCGGGAATTCGTATTTTGGGGGGGTTGGGATGCGAGATTAGCAAGGGAAACGGAGCGGGATACGGGATTTCAATTCCAACGTGACTTCATACCAGCGCAAAAACCGCAAGCTGGCGGAAATGAACCTTTCGTGCGCATAGCTGTGTCAGGTTTCAAGTACTGAATAGCAACGGCTCTCTACCCTGTCAGGTCCTGTCAAATGTATCCATTATCGCTTACTCTAAGTTTAGTATCAGACCGTAAGAGGTCTTTGAGTCCTACTGTGATCTTTTGTCTCTGACATAAATGACATTTGTTCATTTCCGACATTTGCGTCTGTATTCTTGACCTCAGTGTCCTCAGTCCCGATCTTTTCTAGTTTTTCTAGTCTTTCGACCTTTATACGAGTGCTAATAGGCTTGTTGTGGCCAGTATGGCCACACCGGATAGCGGTGAGAGTAATTTACTGAACAGGGATCTGTTAGACAAGAAACGACAATGGCTAGAGCAGAAACTTTGCCGAATGCTCTTTATCAGAGAGAAATTGTGCCTAGAGAAAGTGTTGATCTGACAGGAGATGTCCATCGTTCTGAAGATAAAGACGGGTATGAGACATGTAGCAGTGCAGAGAAGGAGGAAATCGACGAGGAGGACGACTCCCAAGGCGTTTCCACTTTAGACCACTTTAGTTAGGGAAGCGAACTTCCTTCTAGAGAGAGTGTCTACATTTGGTCGAGCTGTTCAGTTCAATAGCAGGCTAATGTTCAGCTAAAATACTCAGTTAACATTTTTTAGATTTTTTTTCGGCAATTTGACGATGCAAGTTTATTTAGCTCGATGGATGGCGATAATATCGGCCAAATCTTCCTATCTAAAGAAAACACATGATACAACAGAACAGGGTTAGGGACATCCGAATGTCAGACGCACGAAATAGCACGCATCTTAAAATACTCAGCTGATTGTCTTCCAAAACAACGGGACTAGGAATATGGGAGTGAACAATCTCTTTCATTCACTGATACGTGGAAAAAAAACAAAACAAAACAAAACAAAACAGTGAAACGTTTAAAGAGGGAAAGTAACAATCATTTCTGGTTACTTATCTGCAGTTATTTGCTACCCATTGCATACAGCAAGGCCTTTCATAATCGTTTCTATAATGTTTATTTTTGTAAAGTTTCTGCGTTAATATTGTTATTTAACAAATTAATAACTAACGCAAAAACGTCTTTGAAAAGTGGGCGGGATCGGGATTCGCAACTAAAAAGGGGCGGGATAACGGGATTATGAAAGTGAAGAGTGATCATCGCAGTAAATTTCCCAATTTAAGCAATTGGAAAGAAGAACAGATTAACAGGAAAAAGTGGGCGGGAAAGCGGTATCTTAGAACCCTATTGTGAACCCTCGTTGATGAATTGGTTTGTTTGTTTTGAAATATTTGCCGCGTATCGATATGATTGGTGATATGATTATTTTCCTTATTTGACCATTGAGCAAACTAAATTTAAAAAAAAATGTAAGAAATAACCATCTCTCTTGGAAAAGGCTGGCGTACCGTTAACCGCTTACACGAAGGACTTATTGCAATCTTTGTTATTGCAGTAATGCCGGTGCTGGTAAGTTGCATTCATAAGTTGAATAATAGCAAACTTGGAGTTTATTTCTCTGAGCTGGGCCGAGAAGGAAAGAATCGGCTTGCATGAGAAGCCTGAATAAAGATAACATAGTGTAGCTTACTGATATAGTTTTACCTAGTGGCTGTAAATAAGCGGTGCAGACTGCTCTTATTTAAAAACACTATTGTTGCAGTAGAGATGGAACCGGGACAAGCTCTCGATGAGTTGGTTGGTTTGTTTTCTAGTATTTGCCGCGTATCGAGAATTGCTGCGGTTTACCCATGAAGTATCTCCCACAGGTACGCTGATTGCTAGTAACTGCGAGTCGTTACTTTCGAGTTATTTCGTCCTCATTTTTTTTTCTGGTGTATCGTAGTCGTAATGCAGCCGTTTTACCTGTTTTGTGAAAATTTTGAAGAGCTTTACATCGCAAATTAGTTGTAGATGTTTAAAGTAAGTTATTTCTATTTGAAAAGCGCTCTGTGTTGCTGTTTATGATTGGTCCCCTTCTGTTGAGTTTAACAATTTACGCACTTTCCTGCCTTTTCTGTTCTTAGTTATTTCATTCATGCAGGTATTGCTGATTAAATTTCCTCGGCGACATACAGGAGTCGTCACGCAAGCCAACGTATCTAGGCTTGGCTTGTGTTTATTTTGTTTAGTGCAGATTTCACTGGAGCTAATACGCCTTTGCAAATCTACATTCATTGGCTTGAAAATTCGGTGCAAATTATTTTTACAAGCTATGCAGTTTTAGGGTTGTTAAAAAACCCGGCAACCAGCGAAATTAATCAGCTATTTATATTCCGAAAACTGAAAGGAAACGGTGGGCCTAAATCGCGTAATAATTCCAACAACTCTGCTAATTTTAGAGGCAATGAAGTCGATATTATATTCATCATCATTTTGCTTTTATCGTCATCTTATTAAAATAATTTCCATAAAACAAATTTATAAATTTATGCCACCCGCATATAACAAAGGTAATCGGGGCGGGTTGTATAGCTCTCAATAAAACTTAGCAAAAAACATTAATAATAAAATTAGGTAAATAAATGAATAAATAAATAAATAAATAGGAATAGGTATACAAATATATTCACAAAGAGCTGGGATTTACATAAGAAGAGAAGAACCTATATAAGACTCAGAACATAAGAAATTAATAATATATTTCCAGGTTAAGCCAGTTTTTATCAACGAGTACTCCCTAGAACTTTACATAGTCTTTGCATTCTAGAGAAGTTTGACT
>JAHPZR010000411.1:77500-82500 GCA_019787425.1 Platygyra sinensis | reverse complement strand
GAAAGAAATATGATCATTTAAGTTATGGGATGTAAACGTTTAAGAAAACTCTCGTTTTTTCTTTCAAAACCTTTACCTCACCTGGTTATATGTTGTTCTAAACGGGGAATCTGATAATGTTTTATTCTGTTGTCATTATTTCCTATTTTGTGTAGTCCCAGTCCCTCTCCAAAGGAAATACGTTGTAATTGAAAGAAAAGAAATAAATCTAAGAAACCCCGATTAATTCTCTAAACTTGATGGTTATAGCCATTCGTATAAATCAAAATTAGTCGAGGATTCTAACCGGAAATTCTCGTAAATTTGGATTAAAATTTATATAAACAATTGGGTGTGGCAAGTCACGTGACCAAGCAGCAAAATCCTTGATAGTGAAAAATTAAAAGCTTCTTTCAAATACTTCACCTTATGCAATTTTATAAGCGATAGCTTAAATATATTTTAAATTAGACCACCCCCTCCAAAATATAGCGAGACCCATTCCTTAATTCACTTGAGTGATCGATCAATCAATCAATCAATCAATCAATCAATCAATCAAACAATCAAACAATCAGTCAATCCGTCAATAAATCATCCTATCAATGGATACATCATACAAACAGTCAAGTGGGAGGGAAGCAATGATAGGGGTGATCACTAAACAAAATACTTTTTTAAAACGCATACTCTATGATGTGTTGTATTTTATGGTATAACAGTCAGTGAACGTCTTGATCTCCATCTTACCTTACAGATTTAGCTATCTGGCGGAGCTCCAGTCAAAATGTGACCAACTTTCTTGGTAAAGAATCTGGAAGACAAACCTCTATCACAATACCCTCGACTATTTTGGACGACAATGGTTTGTGTAGTTAATGTTCTTAAAAATCACTCCTTTATTTGATTTATTTCCTACCTTAACCTATTACAGCGTTTCTGTTTAGCTTATTCCTATACCTTTATATGTATTATATATTTACTTTTGCTCAGGATATGTTGAAATTCTATTTCTGATTGAATTGTTTTATGTGGCTCAATTCAGTTTCAACAGGTCACAACATGTTAACTATCCGGTACCAAGATAGTCACTATCACCCAATTTTGTAATGTAATGTTCCATTTGTTTTAATCTAGAAACGGTCGTAGTTGCTGTTACGTACAAAGATCTGCATGAGTTATTTGTGGCTAATCACTCCAATAGAGATGACCACTCCAGGTAACAAGTTAAAGAGCACAAATTGCACCTTCAAAAACGCACGTGTAAAGCAATTTCGCCTCTTTAATGAGATTTATCGCCCCGACTCGCCGCGAATCTATTACAAGCTACAAAAACCGTATGTTTGCTCAGCAGTTTCGCTAAAGAGCAGGTGTGCACTCTTTGAATGCAAAATGAGTGGTAAAAATTGTTCCCTTTTTTATTCTCGAAATGATTTTGCTCTCTTTTGCTTCTGTGAATGACTTGTATATGTACGACAGAGATGTAAAGGAAGACGCTCTCCCCAGTGCTAAGTGAAGACAAAAGCTTGAGCTTGTAATTTCAGCATAACAGCGAAAGTCCCCTTGAACTGTTGCTTTTTGAGGTTTTTCCGATTTTCCTCTGAGCTTCAGTTCGTTTGTCGCTCCTCTTGTAATTACTGTAGCGGAGATATTATTTTGCGACAATTCAATTAGAAGTTTAGGTCAGCTGCACGAAATTATTCTAGCAAAAAAATAAATTTTGGAGGTGCTCATACCGGTTTATGGTGTTTACGCGCGCGGTTTTCAATTTAAAATTATTGAATTATGGTGCAAAATTGGCTATGTAAACATATGTTAAAGCTCTTGCCGTTCTAGGGTTTTGCTAAATGTTCCTTTATAGCGAACGATACCGTAGTTAGAGGGAGTTATACAAGTGATCAGACTTATGCAAATGAGCAGTTGGTCTGTCGGTTGATCATCCGTAAACTTTTACCAATCACGATCATCCATATAGAACGTTATGAAACAAAGGGTGCGTTTTTTTAAGAAAATCCAAGATTGGATTCTTCAATCCGAAAAACTCCGTAAACAAATTTTGCTTTCTTTACTACGCAGTTCAATCGAAGATCCCTCGGATCATGATGCATCAAAGGAACCGAAGAATCCACTTGCGGAGTGGATTCTTTGGATTGTTCTGTTTAATAAAGAAACGCAAAATCCGTTTTCCGTTTTTTTTTTTTTTGGATTAAAGAATCAAATTCTGAATTTTCGTAAAGAAACGCACCCAAATTATCTGCTGAAGGGATTGATGAAACGTTCGCGGTTGGAGTCAAAGAAGTGCCCCTAAGACTATTAGGTAATAAAATAGGTGTGTGTATAAGTTGATACATGAATAGCTTTGACAGCTTTTAACCGGAGCGTTGCCAAAAGTCACGTGCGTTACGTTTTATGGTATCAATATTTTTTCCTACAGTAGGTCGGGATTCGAACCTGCTACCTTCAACAAAGAGAACTCAATTAGCTGTTTTAACTTTTCCTCTTTATATCCTATGTAGGCGACTCAATACCATAATAGTGGCAATCTCGATGGATCCAAAGCCGCACAAATTAAAAGAAAACGTCACGATAAATTTCAGGCATCTGAAGGTAACCACAATAATAACAACTCTATGGTCGTTATGTGCTCACTTAGTTGAAAAAGTTGTAAAATTTACAAATCTGTTATCACCAGGTTGCAGAAGGTGCAAGACTATGTGTGTTTTGGAGTGGCAGCGAAAAAAGGTGAAGATCAAGATTCAATCTTAGATAGAAAAAAATATTTAGATGGTGGATTGTTTTTAGACACTGATGACCTATTTTACTGAAGTCTATTCTAAGTGCCAAACCGGGCTCAGTGCAAGCGTCAAGGTTGTCCGGCGATCAACGATAAGTTCACTTTTTCTCCTGACGGAGGAAGGAACCAAAATATCATGTTACATCTTCTTTTTTCCTCTCGTGGATATAAGCCATAGGAAGATGACGTAACACGTTATTAACTGTTTCCTTGCATGCAGCCCTGACGGATGGTCCGGGGAAGGATGTCATGCTGTGAAATCGATGAGCAATGCAGAAGAAACAAAATGCAGTTGCAATCATTTGACTCACTTTGCTGTTCTATTGGACTATAGCGATGCCAACAGTAAGGTAAGCTGAAGTCTCTAGTTTGGTCGTGAGGTGGTCTACAAGAAGTAGTAGCTGTTGGCACATTTACTTCAATACATCCGATTAACGCCGGTGTCCTTAATTGCAAAGTCATGAGCTAAGAGAAGCGTACTGAAAGTAAAATGCCTGAAAATATAACCATGTGACCACTGCAAGTCATCACGGGGTCTGACTTAGACCGCTCCTCCCAGACTACGCCGGCTTAGCAATTTGGTCGCTGCGACCAGGGGGGTACTCCATATATGGGCTATATAGGTATGTGCCGCGGAATAGGGTATGGTTTTTTGGGTTCTCGGTCCTTGAATAGGGTATCTTTTTTGACCCTTTTGCCTACTGTGTTCTTGGTGTGGTCCTTAGATAGGGAAGTGGGAAGTTAAATTGTATTATCTAGTACTGGAGTGCGAAAATGCCCTCCTAAACGAATGTTTGGGCGTTAAAAAGGGTATCAGTTTTCTCTTTCTTAGTCCTCAAATAGGGTTAGGGTTCAAGAACCTTCGCGGGATATCTCAGCCGGGCGCTGCGGCTGCTGTAAAAGGTTCACCTCAGGTCTCCTTTTCGAAGCGAGTCTTGGTGCTCATCTCATATCATTCACATGAAAATGAGTTTAATTTGCGTGTGCATGAAAATTTATTTGAATATGAAAGGATAAGCACCAAGACTCGCTTCGAAAAAGAGGCCTTAAGTAATTCGGAAATGGCCCATTTCAATATTTGTCTTTGCCTAATTTCTCTGCATGAATATTGTCAACTAACAGTTGTGCAGTTACGAGGGCATAATCAAAAATTATTCAAATCTTCATGCCTTAATAGTTTGTTTCTTTCTGTTTCGTCATGTTATAAACTGACAGCTCACAAAGACGGATGAAAAGATATTGAAGATTCTTACTTACGTCGGATTAGCTCTGTCCATAACAGGACTAACTCTGTCAATAATGTCATATGCGCTTTTAACGTGAGTAACATAACCCCTGCAACGGTGAGGTCTAAATGTTCCTAAATAAGATGAATATATGTTTTACATTTAAAGTACTTGATTAGATGCAACCAGGTTCAGCCTACTTTCACACTTGGGTTGAAAGCATACGCTCTAAATTTTGGAGACGTGACTGTATCCTGATACATCATAAAGCGGTTTCCTTGCTTGTTTAGTAATGTGTTTTTTCTTTGTATAGAAGAAATATATATATATATATATATATATATATATATATATATATATATATATATATATATATATATATATATATAACATGACGTGATAAATGACTAAATTGATCATCGGCTAAAAAGTGCTCAATGGGTTTACCAGAGCTTTGAATAGACACGTCGGGTGTGACATGAACCACTACACACTATCAGCCCGACAACCACGCTGGGGCAACCGCCAGTTATTGTAGTAGGCGACGTCGGCCCGACACGTGAGATATCCCCGCCGGATTCTTTCAGGGGTGAGATGGGGCAAGCCTGTAACCCTTCATAGCCCTTAAACCCAAGCGATCGACATTAACGACTCACAGGCAAACACCCACCTTGGGCCATCAGCCTAATCAGAAGAGATCAATCCTAATAGCAGCCTAGGACTTATTTATTATACATAGACCAATGTAAGCAAGACGAGAAACCCATAACTCGTAAATTCAATGATAATTATGAATAGCAGAAGGAAGAAAGATATTGCCTGAGCGCAGGATTGAACCCCACAGCTCCCCCTGAACCCAGGTCAGGGCGTGTGATGACCACTACACCTATCAGCGCCAACCACGCGGTCGCAACGCCGTCTATCGTAGATCGAGAGCTTAGGGCAGACCGTGCAGCGACGTATACCCAGACGATATCTTTCAGGGTTGGAGATGCAGGAAA
>JAHPZR010000411.1:70000-72500 GCA_019787425.1 Platygyra sinensis | reverse complement strand
TGTATATAGGTCTCCTTATCCATGACTACTACCGCAGACCCTTTATCAGCTTGTTTGATAACAATATCATCATACCCCCTTAAATTCTCTAAAGCTTTTTGTTCGTCTTGTGTCAAATTACGGTGACATTTTACATTTAAATCATGCGATAGAATTCTTCTTTCGAGGGCTTCCACATACGCCTCAATCGCCATTTCCCTGTTTCTTTCCGGACACCATGCAGATTTCGTTCTAAACGCCGGCATCTCAGAAAAGTCCCCATCGACTCTATCCTCACAATAGAAATACTCTCTTAGCCTTATTCGCCGTATGTAATCTCTGATATCCTTTCTGACATTATAAATATCAATCCTTTCCGGAGTTGGGCAAAATTTTAGTCCCTTCGATAAAAGTGATACTTCTGCTTCTGTGAGATGTCTCTTTGATAAATTGACAACAATTCGATTTCCAGTATCCAACCCAGCACCCGTGTCTAACCCATTCCCCGTCACTGGTGGTCTATTATTCTCTTCTCTGATTTCAGTAGAACTAGCCGCCGACGCCTCCCCGCGCGTCCTAATTTCACTGTTAACAATTCCATGCCGCATGTTCCCTCCATCCCGGGCTGCTTGTATTACACTGTTTAAATCGCTGTTCACTGCTCTTAAATCCACTAATACAAGTGGATTTAAGAGCAGTGAACAGCGATTTAAACAGTGTAATACAAGCAGCCCGGGATGGAGGGAACATGCGGCATGGAATTGTTAACAGTGAAATTAGGACGCGCGGGGAGGCGTCGGCGGCTAGTTCTACTGAAATCAGAGAAGAGAATAATAGACCACCAGTGACGGGGAATGGGTTAGACACGGGTGCTGGGTTGGATACTGGAAATCGAATTGTTGTCAATTTATCAAAGAGACATCTCACAGAAGCAGAAGTATCACTTTTATCGAAGGGACTAAAATTTTGCCCAACTCCGGAAAGGATTGATATTTATAATGTCAGAAAGGATATCAGAGATTACATACGGCGAATAAGGCTAAGAGAGTATTTCTATTGTGAGGATAGAGTCGATGGGGACTTTTCTGAGATGCCGGCGTTTAGAACGAAATCTGCATGGTGTCCGGAAAGAAACAGGGAAATGGCGATTGAGGCGTATGTGGAAGCCCTCGAAAGAAGAATTCTATCGCATGATTTAAATGTAAAATGTCACCGTAATTTGACACAAGACGAACAAAAAGCTTTAGAGAATTTAAGGGGGTATGATGATATTGTTATCAAACAAGCTGATAAAGGGTCTGCGGTAGTAGTCATGGATAAGGAGACCTATATACATGAGGCTATGGGTCAATTGAATGATTCAGAAGTGTACATGTTATTGGACGAGGATCCTACCCGAGACATGGTGAAAATTATCAATGAAAAAATTCGCGAGAGTTGGCAGAAGGGGAATATTGACGACAGAACAAAGGAATATTTGATGGTGTCAGAGGATGTGAAGCCTGGTCGGTTTACCTGTTGCCGAAAATACATAAACAGGGATGTCCGGGCAGACCAGTTATTTCAGGATGTGGCACCCCTACCGAGAAAATTTCTGCGTTTGTAGATCAAAATGTGCGACCACTAGTACCGGAAATTAATTCATACATCAAAGATACTAATGACTTTTTGCACAAGTTGGGACAAATTGGAGAGCTACCAGAGGGAGCGATATTGTGTACAATAGATGTTGTTGGGTTATACCCTCACATTCCACACAATGAGGGTTTGGAGGCTTTGAAAGAAGCACTTGATACTTTGGAAGGTCAGGTTGAGTCAGAACAGCAAAGATCTCTTAATGAAGATATACTGTCGTTTGCAGAGTTGGTGCTAAAGAGTAATAACTTTGAATTTAATGGTAAACATTATCTTCAAAAACGGGGAACAGCGATAGGGACGAGGATGGCTCCTTCGTATGCGAACATTTTTATGGACAGGTTGGAGAGACGTTTGCTTGAGAATGCGGAGGTCACACCGCGTATTTGGTGGAGGTACATTGATGATATTTTCATTGTTTGGACGGAGGGAGAGGAGAAGTTGAAAAAATTCATTGATTACCTGAACAATGCACATGAGACTATCAAATTCACCTACAAATGGTCGGAGCGTGAGATTGAATTTCTGGACGTTAAGGTGATAAATGAGTCGGGAGTGTTGGAGACGGATGTATTTATTAAGCCGACGGACAGTCATCAATATTTGCATTCCAGTTCTTGTCATCCGGGTGCGTGTAAAAGAAGTATTCCATTTGCTCAGGCGCTGCGATTACGTAGAATTTGTTCGAAGTCTTGTTATTTTGAAAAGAGAGCGGAAGAGCTGGTGAAATTTTTGATGGAGAGGGGTTATAGTAAGGCCTATGTTGAGGGTCAGGTAAATAAAGTTAGAAGGATGTCCAGGGCTGAAGTTTTGAGCGACAGTAACCAGCCACGCTCTACAAAAACGCCTTTTGTCGTAACATACCATCCCCGATTGCCAAACATCG
>JAHPZR010000411.1:60000-65000 GCA_019787425.1 Platygyra sinensis | reverse complement strand
GGAGTGCTTTGTTGTGTGACGCGATAATGGATATCATGTTTGGCATGCAAGAGTAGCTAAGTTTGAGTGTGTGTCTATTGAAGATCTTGTGAAGCGGGTGGTTTTTCGGGAAAGATTTGTCATCGATGTTGAGGAACTTCCTTCCTAGGTTGGTTTTGACGTTGGAGTTCCATGGGGGGTTGTACCAAATGATGTTTCTTTGGCGATTTCTCTGGCGGTTTCTCGTCGGTGTTTGGGTGGTTTGTGGGTTGTATGTTAATTTGTAGGTGTACCCGCTTTCATCAAGTGCCTTTTGGCACGGGGGGATGGCTTCGTTGAAAACGTTTTCGCTGGATGAGATGCTCGTCAATCTCTTGTTAATGTTTTCTGGGATATTCTTAAGTAGTGCTGGGGGGTGGTTGCTCTGTCGGTGGACATAGAGTAATTTATTATTGGGTTTCATGAATGGTTTGTAGGTTCCGCTCGTGAGGTCGAAGGTTACGTCTAGGAAGTGAACAGTTTTTTTGTTTGCTTCGATCGTGATTTTAAGGCCATTGGATTGGAATACATTGCTCACTTGTTGCTTGATTTTCTCAATCTCTCTTGGCGTGGCTTTACAGACCGCTAAGCCATCGTTACGGTAGAGCCCTACTTGGTCTTTGAAGCTGGCGGTGATTAGCGATAGCATGTAAGTTCCTACCAAGCAATCATAAAAACCAACACAACAACAGAATCATACGTGGGACTTGCAACAAACTTCAAAGAACGTTACAGAAACCATAAAACATCCTTCCGACACGCCAACAAAAGAAACGCCACTGAACTGTCAAAGCATGTATGGAAACTGAAAGACGCCAAGATCCCCTTCAGCCTAAAGTGGAAAGTGATCAGAAAATGCAACCCCTACAACAATGTTACCAAGAAATGTAGTTTGTGTCTTTATGAGAAATTTGTTATAATCTGTAAAAAACATTTATGTACCCTAAACAAACGAAACGAATTAGTGACCTCGTGCCCCCACAGGAACAGATATGTACTTCAAAACTTTTATTTAACGTAACGCAATAGTAAGCACCATAGCAACCATGTATTTGTATTTAACTGCCAGCATTTAAATTTACCGGTCATTCGTTGATGTTGCCTGATGAGTGTGGTCAATCTTTGTCCATACGAAACAGGACTGTAGCAATAAAACGATGAATCACTCCTGAAGTCCTGAACTGGTTCCAATTACTATCAATGCTCCTCTAAGAGTTGAGTGCTCTTTAAAATCCATTCACCAAAACGAAATTGTATGTATATATATATATATATATATATATATATATATATATATATATATATATATATATATAACCAAATAGTGAGTTGAAATCCTCATCGGCTATTAGAGTGCCCAATAGTTAGACTAGAGCAATAGATAATAATAATCGAAGAGCTGGATTATTTGGTCCAAGACATTTAATCGCTACTCAGAGTTTCATGCTTCGTTGGAAGCAATCAGCAGGCGACTGCCAGAAAAACAGTTGCAATCAGAGATATATGAAAAATTGAAAACAATACATACTGGGCGTGGCGCGTGGCGTGTTTAGCGGGTTGCTACGGCTAATTAAGTGATGACATTTTTCAACAAAAACTTCCTAGAGTGTCTAAAGCACGATATAAGCTCATTTCGAAATTAGCCTGTATCCCTTGTGTGATCCTCCATTGTCTTCCGCTAAGTTGACTTCGGTCGTGCATCATTAACTTGATCCTTAGTTGGATTTCAATTGGAGTTATAGGCTCCCCTACCCTGTCACCTTGAAGGAAAATTTCCCGGGAGACCCTGTTCCAAAACCACGTAAATCACATCGTCGATTGCCGTGTAGCCAGCATGGTTGTCCTGATGGTGTAGTGGTTATCACACCCGACTAGTGTGCGGGGGGACGTGGGTTCAAATCCCGCTCAGGGCGAATTTTCTTTCAAACATTTATTCAGTAAATATGATTATTTGAGGTGTACAGGGTCAGGGTTTCTCTCATATTCTATATATATATATATATATATATATATATATATATATATATATATATATATATATATATATATATATATATATATATATATATATATATATATATATATATATATATATATATATATATATATATATACCTGAATTTTTGAAAACAGGGTTAGCAAAGATAAGGGCTCATTCTACTACTTGGCAATTAAAAGCAATAAAATCCGTCCAAAGGCCGGTAAAAAAGCCTATATCTGACGCCGAGCAGTAAGTTAATGGTCCCTAGAAGCATTCCAATGAGTCGAAGTTTAGAATGACGCAAATTTTAGAACATTTATTCAGTAACCTGACTTCCGGCGAAGTTTCAAAACGGTGTCATTTCAGCCTAGAAATTTTTAAGTTCAGTTCGCTGCAGCGATAGAGTGCCTGATAAGGCTTACATAGCAACTTACATAGTCAGCAAAACACTACTTTTTTCGCGGTCCGATAAACTACAGGATTTCGCATGGAATAGACAACAAACTGAATGAAATTAAACATAGTGCACAACTTGTCACCTTGTCTGCACAAGCGACTGGTCTATGGCTCAATGCCATTAGAGCTCGCTGAAACTAGACCTAGATCCAATTTTTCCGAGTCGAGAAATGCTTTTTCCAAGGTACGATCAGCTAAGCTTAACACCGACGTAAAAATATTAGTGCCTGACACAGACTATTTTGGCAAAACAGCACTTAAACAAGACATCATATACCTGTCAACACCATGCGGAAATCACACTATCACACACTTTCGCTGCACTGGTTCAGGCTTACACAGCAACTTAAATAGACAGCAAAACCATACTTTTTTCGCGGACCGATAAACAACAGGATTTCGCATGGAATTGATTCCTACATGTCAGCATAAACGACGCCGTTACGTGACATTTCAGCCTAATATCTCTCTGTATTTCCAGAAACATACCTAGAGAATTTGACTTGTCCTGACTGATAATCTTGATACAATTCTCTCCTAGAGCTAGCTCTCCACAAGGCTTATCGTAGTTCAAATAAAAAGGAAATAACTTTTCTGTATGCCTTTCGAGGCCAGGGAGTCTAAATTCACTTTGTTTTAGTTGAATCACGAATTGTACAATTTAATTAGCAGTGCATTAAAATGAAATTCGAGTCTAAATAAACACGAACGTACACATATCAAAACCACAGCGGAGAGTTGATCTATAGCTTTCTAAAGGCCTAAATCGTCCTGAATGGACTGAGCAAGAGCTTCTTACATGGAGAATCGCTTGAACTTCAAACAAACTCGGACATAATTAATTGCCGCATGCTGTCAGCAGGTCAATTACCGACCGGAAACCACAGCAATAATCTCCCCCGCGCTAGCGAATTACAGACATGTCTGATAGTTAGCTAGGCCGAAAACGCCTGAAATTGATAAAACAAGGAAATGAAAGGTTTACTCACGATCGATCAGCCTTTGACGTGCTTTCCTTGACACTGTTCGTGGCCATGTTTTGCTCGCAAATAGCAATGTCCCGGATGTACTTCGATTTCAAGCGGCGGGGAAGTAGAATCTCATCTCTACAACAGATTTTTTTCTAAGTCTTAGTCCGCATCAAAGTTCAGGCCAAATAACGCCAACAGCAGCTAGAAATGTCTGCTACATTGCACGTCTAAGCCCTAAATTGATGCGGCTAAGGCTCTTTGCTGTCTAAAGCAAGCACACATTATCGTCACATGCAGCGTGTCCAAACGGGACTAAATCACGTCCCGCACCCAAAAATACATCTCAGGACGGCTTCATGCACGATAATGGACGACGCTTGCTAGCAAATCGTTCGACTTGCACCTTCATTGGACTTAATGATGTCCTCCGGCAGACTTCCTTTAGACAGCAGTTATAGAAAGCTAATTGAACAACGCCACCTCCGAGATACCGCGCGAAACTAACATTCAGCCGAGTGTAGCCTGGGTAAAACTTAACACCAAGTGGATAAGGGGCAAAGAGAGGGAGGGGGGAGGGGGGGGGGTTGGGCTAAACAAAATAAAAGATAACATTTCAGGCTAGGTAAGCTCTACAAGCTTCTGCCATTAAGGATTCCCCCCCCCCCCCCCCCCCTAGTAAACAAGCAGTAAACAAGCTAATATTAGACACTGGGGAAGTTGTGAAAAGTTACACAAAAAGTTAAGGTTTGCCGACCCGGTTTTCATAACTCCAGGTATATATCTCAATGGATTGAAGGCCTTAAGTCCAGTTATGTTGTTTGCAAAGCAAAATGAAGCAGAATCGAGTCACTTTTAAGCTGCAAACACTTTTCAGGCGATAGCTCTTTGTTTTGCCTGATGTTTCAATGTCATATAGTAATCTGTCATCACTCTACAATGACCTTAGAGCACATGCATAGAATATGAGGCTGACTACACCTAGAAAAGAGCTTCTTTTATACCACATGAGCTCGCCGACAAAGAAAATGCATGTACGAGCGAATTGTGAGGGACGTTTCACTGATCCTGAACGAATTTACAGTTACTCCTTTGTGATACCTGTGAAATAATTATTCAGTAAATATGATTATTTGAGGTGTACAGGGTCAGGGTTTCTCTCATATTATATATATATATATGTATATATATATATATATATATATATATATATATATATATATATATATATATAGATATATATATATATATATATATATATATATATATATACGTATATATATATATATATATATATATATATATATATATACTATATATATATATAATATATATATATATATATATATATATATATATATATATATATATATATATATATATATATAGCTGTTTTAAATTTCAACTATTACTTTTGAAAATGTATTTATAAAATATTTAAGACAGTACTCGCATTCTCATTGGTCGATAGGCGTGTTTAGATGAGAGTATGCAAACACGGTTTTCACGTCACGCTTTCTGTGTTTCCCCGGCACAATTTGAAACCGTTTCAAAGCCGGTAGTTCAACTCTCAAGTA
>JAHPZR010000411.1:50000-52500 GCA_019787425.1 Platygyra sinensis | reverse complement strand
AGTGACGCAAACTTGCCCAATTTGGCAGCCCGAGAAGATGGTTGAGAAGTTGAATCTCTCATCGTGCCTTGTGAAGTTTTGCTGGTTTGGAATCATAACACAAGCAGGCAAGTTTGAGTTAATGCAGTTACGTCGAAGGGCATTAAATCCATCAGTCTGGTGAGCTGTCTGGTACATTCTTCCAAGTTTTAATGGTCATTTTTTGAACATTTGACAGCCAAAACACGGCAACCGATCGGCCGTGTAAAATTTGATTTTAACAGATTTCGCTTCGCAGACTGTAGCATACAGAGATCATGTGTACTAAAGGCATCCGCGATCGAGTGTCGATCGATACCCTCGATCGACATCTCGATCGACCCTCGATCGATACTCGATCGACATCTCGATCGATACGCGATCGAGCCTCGGTCGACTAATGATCGGCACTCGATCGACATGGTGGTCGACAGTCGGTCGACTGTCGACCGCCTCATATGTCGGTCGATAGTCTCCTAAGCACGACCGCTAGCCGGTCGATAGATTGTCGACACTCGGCCGATACTCTACCGACACTCGGCTGACTTCTGTTGGTTTTCAACCTTACGAATGAATAACACATTTTATGGCTTTCTAACCCCCGTAAATGTTTCTCTCCATCATCCTCGATTTTTTAAATCGTCCTGAGTCACTGACCATCCTAATGTAGTTTATTATTATATCTCTCTGTTACTAAGCTCAATTATTCACCGAGGTGAAGGTGACTGGTAGATGATAACAAAGATGAAGCGCCGCATCAACGATTTGGAGGGTATGTTGAATGAAGTGTTTGTGTATTTGTCAGAGAAAACCGGGCGGGACCAAAAGAATGGAGGCGGGCCGTTTACCTTCATCTTTTTCACAGTACAAAAACTAAATGATCAACAACCATGGCATTGGCTGAGGTAGGCGTTCGTTTTTCTTCGAGATATCACCACAATCATGATTTTGGCCTCTCAAACGGTCTGAAATGGCCGAAATTTCGGGCAATTTTAGGTGAGCTTAAAGGATACTTCTTACAAATTCCAGAAACTCTTATTTTCGTGCGATAATATTCGTCCCCTTATTAGTTGGCTGAGATATATTAGATGTCTTTCGTTTTAATTCTACGGTTTTCATTAGCTGCCAAATATCGCCGTCGAATCGTTAATTTTAGCCATTTTCAGAGAGTGTGTTTTCAAAAGTGCGGCATTTTATTTCCACAGGAAAACGTTCTTGTGATAGTCGTTTGCAATGTTATCAATATCCAGTTTAGTTAAAATTGATATCTACAGGCAAATTGGAGTAATCTGTCACGTGTCACGACTTCCGAAAACGAGAAATTGATGTCAACAAGAGGTTTGCAGAAGCCTCCAAAATTGAACGTTAACTTGCAGTTTGTTCAACACAACAGCAAAAAAGACCATGTAGTTTTTCCGTGGAAATAAACTGCCGCACTTTTGAAGAATCATTACATTTTAATTATGATGCATTGCATTTTAAGCTACTTACGCCTTCGCGTCCTTCGTCGCTCGCTCAGCCGCTTCGCTACCACATACAACGGCCGCTTCGCGGCCTAACATATTCTTCCCTGAAATTCATGAGGTCGACTTGTGGCAAGTCTAGGCTCCTGACAAAATGTAGTTCACTTTGGTCGCCCCGGCCCCCGGGCCGCGATAAAATTGCGAATGCTCCACTGCCGGGACTGAAGCTTTTTTCCACGAAAAGGTGGCTGGAGGGTCCACGCCCTTTGGGGATTATGACACCCTGGCGGTTTATTAACTTTTATTAAAAATCTCTTTTTTGCTTAGAAACTCGTGCGCGTTAAAATATTCTATTTTCATTCTTTAGAAAGTGTTACCTTAAATAATGAACTTTAATTTGGTCGAAAAACAAATTTGAGAAAAGTAACCCTGCGAAGGTTTGGAGTAACCTTAGCGATTCTTTGTACTTCTTTTGAAATTTTCTTCTTTCTTAGGAGCTAAGGCCCTGTATTTGAGCTAAGGCCATGTATTTGCAGGCAAAACCTTTTTCAGAAACAGCCTTATTCTCTCCTTTTATGCCAAAATGATAACCAAAGAGACAAAAAAATAAAAAAAAGAAATTGATGTAGGTAGCAAGCGATAAGATAACAATGGGACACGCGAGGCTCTTGCGCGAAAATTCGAAAGAAAAAGAAATTTCCTTTTTCCAAGTCAACCCATTACAGATCGAATCAACTCTCTTTGGAATGGGAAATACCAAGTTTTGAACAGAGCCAACATAACTAAATTTCAGCACTTTTTCCCTTCAGGAGAAATTGCAAAATGCAGACGTGTCAACAGAAAAACACGCGAAATAAACAGCTCGTCAGAGGAGAGCGAAGCGGACGACGACAACGGTTTGGAGGAGCCAGTGGAAGTTGAAGAGGATGACTACTCCCACGGCGGGGAAATGAAAAGCGATTCGGATGAAGACAGCGAAAAAGATCACAGAGAAGCAGAAGGAAAAGAATCCGATGAAA
>JAHPZR010000411.1:40000-45000 GCA_019787425.1 Platygyra sinensis | reverse complement strand
CCGAGAGTGAACGTGTGATCACCGCTAGTATCGATCGGCACTCGACGGCGTGTCTGCAAAAATTAGTCAACTGTGACTGACTGGCGACCGATATGTCGATCGAGTCTCGATGGAGTATCGATCGAGATGTCGATCGAGTATCGATCGAGGGCCGATCGCAAGTCGATCGAGATGTCGATCGAGAGTATCGATCGACACTCGATCGCGGATGCCTTTAGTACACATTATCCGCATATAGTTGGCGTTTAATTTAATTGCACATCTTTTTCAAAAAACAGCATGTGATTTTGAGAATTTTATTGTAGTAATTAAACGCAAAAATTATTTTGAAAAACGTTTACTGTGTATTTTGTTGCATAATATTTTGTTGTTTTCGCTTGAGCTTCCTCGGCAAGGTCGTCCAGCTCACTAACATCAAGGCATACAAAGCGCTGTTGTTCTTCTTTCTTTTGCTTTCTTTCTACGGGTCTGAGGGAAACAGATGGTCAATCCCCAAATCAAAACTTGGAAAAATTTTCTTCATATGAATTCCTCAATATTTGTACTTGAGAGTTGAACTACCGGCTTTGAAACGGTTTCAAATTGTGCCGGGGAAACACAGAAAGCGTGACGTGAAAACCGTGTTTGCATACTCTCATCTAAACACGCCTATCGACCAATGAGAATGCGAGTACTGTCTTAAATATTTTATAAATACATTTTCAAAAGTAATAGTTGAAATTTAAAACAGCTATATATATATATATATATATATATATATATATATATATATATATATATATATATATATATATAATATATATATATATATATATATATATATATATATATATATATATATATATACGTATATATATATATATATATATATATATATATATATATATATATATATATATATATATATATATATATATATATATATATATATAATATATATATATACATATATATATATATAATATGAGAGAAACCCTGACCCTGTACACCTCAAATAATCATATTTACTGAATAATTATTTCACAGGTATCACAAAGGAGTAACTGTAAATTCGTTCAGGATCAGTGAAACGTCCCTCACAATTCGCTCGTACATGCATTTTCTTTGTCGGCGAGCTCATGTGGTATAAAAGAAGCTCTTTTCTAGGTGTAGTCAGCCTCATATTCTATGCATGTGCTCTAAGGTCATTGTAGAGTGATGACAGATTACTATATGACATTGAAACATCAGGCAAAACAAAGACCTATCGCCTGAAAAGTGTTTGCAGCTTAAAAGTGACTCGATTCTGCTTCATTTTGCTTTGCAAACAACATAACTGGACTTAAGGCCTTCAATCCATTTGAGATATATACCTGAATTTTGAAAACAGGGTAGCAAAGATAAGGGCTCATTCTACTACTTGGCAATTAAAAGCAATAAAATCCGTCCAAAGGCCGATAAAAAAGCCTATATCTGACGCCGAGCAGTAAGTTAATGGTCCCTAGAAGCATTCCAATGAGTCGAAGTTTAGAATGACGCAAATTTTAGAACATTTATTCAGTAACCTGACTTCCGGCGAAGTTTCAAAACGGTGTCATTTCAGCCTAGAAATTTTTAAGTTCAGTTCGCTGCAGCGATAGAGTGCCTGATAAGGCTTACATAGCAACTTACATAGTCAGCAAAACACTACTTTTTTCGCGGTCCGATAAACTACAGGATTTCGCATGGAATAGACAACAAACTGAATGAAATTAAACATAGTGCACAACTTGTCACCTTGTCTGCACAAGCGACTGGTCTATGGCTCAATGCCATTAGAGCTCGCTGAAACTAGACCTAGATCCAATTTTTCCGAGTCGAGAAATGCTTTTTCCAAGGTACGATCAGCTAAGCTTAACACCGACGTAAAAATATTAGTGCCTGACACAGACTATTTTGGCAAAACAGCACTTAAACAAGACATCATATACCTGTCAACACCATGCGGAAATCACACTATCACACACTTTCGCTGCACTGGTTCAGGCTTACACAGCAACTTAAATAGACAGCAAAACCATACTTTTTTCGCGGACCGATAAACAACAGGATTTCGCATGGAATTGATTCCTACATGTCAGCATAAACGACGCCGTTACGTGACATTTCAGCCTAATATCTCTCTGTATTTCCAGAAACATACCTAGAGAATTTGACTTGTCCTGACTGATAATCTTGATACAATTCTCTCCTAGAGCTAGCTCTCCACAAGGCTTATCGTAGTTCAAATAAAAAGGAAATAACTTTTCTGTATGCCTTTCGAGGCCAGGGAGTCTAAATTCACTTTGTTTTAGTTGAATCACGAATTGTACAATTTAATTAGCAGTGCATTAAAATGAAATTCGAGTCTAAATAAACACGAACGTACACATATCAAAACCACAGCGGAGAGTTGATCTATAGCTTTCTAAAGGCCTAAATCGTCCTGAATGGACTGAGCAAGAGCTTCTTACATGGAGAATCGCTTGAACTTCAAACAAACTCGGACATAATTAATTGCCGCATGCTGTCAGCAGGTCAATTACCGACCGGAAACCACAGCAATAATCTCCCCCGCGCTAGCGAATTACAGACATGTCTGATAGTTAGCTAGGCCGAAAACGCCTGAAATTGATAAAACAAGGAAATGAAAGGTTTACTCACGATCGATCAGCCTTTGACGTGCTTTCCTTGACACTGTTCGTGGCCATGTTTTGCTCGCAAATAGCAATGTCCCGGATGTACTTCGATTTCAAGCGGCGGGGAAGTAGAATCTCATCTCTACAACAGATTTTTTTCTAAGTCTTAGTCCGCATCAAAGTTCAGGCCAAATAACGCCAACAGCAGCTAGAAATGTCTGCTACATTGCACGTCTAAGCCCTAAATTGATGCGGCTAAGGCTCTTTGCTGTCTAAAGCAAGCACACATTATCGTCACATGCAGCGTGTCCAAACGGGACTAAATCACGTCCCGCACCCAAAAATACATCTCAGGACGGCTTCATGCACGATAATGGACGACGCTTGCTAGCAAATCGTTCGACTTGCACCTTCATTGGACTTAATGATGTCCTCCGGCAGACTTCCTTTAGACAGCAGTTATAGAAAGCTAATTGAACAACGCCACCTCCGAGATACCGCGCGAAACTAACATTCAGCCGAGTGTAGCCTGGGTAAAACTTAACACCAAGTGGATAAGGGGCAAAGAGAGGGAGGGAGGGGGGAGGGGGGGGGTTGGGCTAAACAAAATAAAAGATAACATTTCAGGCTAGGTAAGCTCTACAAGCTTCTGCCATTAAGGATTCCCCCCCCCCCCCCCCCCCTAGTAAACAAGCAGTAAACAAGCTAATATTAGACACTGGGGAAGTTGTGAAAAGTTACACAAAAAGTTAAGGTTTGCCGACCCGGTTTTCATAACTCCAGGTATATATCTCAATGGATTGAAGGCCTTAAGTCCAGTTATGTTGTTTGCAAAGCAAAATGAAGCAGAATCGAGTCACTTTTAAGCTGCAAACACTTTTCAGGCGATAGCTCTTTGTTTTGCCTGATGTTTCAATGTCATATAGTAATCTGTCATCACTCTACAATGACCTTAGAGCACATGCATAGAATATGAGGCTGACTACACCTAGAAAAGAGCTTCTTTTATACCACATGAGCTCGCCGACAAAGAAAATGCATGTACGAGCGAATTGTGAGGGACGTTTCACTGATCCTGAACGAATTTACAGTTACTCCTTTGTGATACCTGTGAAATAATTATTCAGTAAATATGATTATTTGAGGTGTACAGGGTCAGGGTTTCTCTCATATTATATATATATATATGTATATATATATATATATATATATATATTATATATATATATATATATATATATATATATATATATATATATATATATATATATATATATATATACGTATATATATATATATATATATATATATATATATATATATATATATATATATTATATATATATATATATATATATATATATATATATATATATATATATATATATATATATATATAGCTGTTTTAAATTTCAACTATTACTTTTGAAAATGTATTTATAAAATATTTAAGACAGTACTCGCATTCTCATTGGTCGATAGGCGTGTTTAGATGAGAGTATGCAAACACGGTTTTCACGTCACGCTTTCTGTGTTTCCCCGGCACAATTTGAAACCGTTTCAAAGCCGGTAGTTCAACTCTCAAGTACAAATATTGAGGAATTCATATGAAGAAAATTTTTCCAAGTTTTGATTTGGGGATTGACCATCTGTTTCCCTCAGACCCGTAGAAAGAAAGCAAAAGAAAGAAGAACAACAGCGCTTTGTATGCCTTGATGTTAGTGAGCTGGACGACCTTGCCGAGGAAGCTCAAGCGAAAACAACAAAATATTATGCAACAAAATACACAGTAAACGTTTTTCAAAATAATTTTTGCGTTTAATTACTACAATAAAATTCTCAAAATCACATGCTGTTTTTTGAAAAAGATGTGCAATTAAATTAAACGCCAACTATATGCGGATAATGTGTACTAAAGGCATCCGCGATCGAGTGTCGATCGATACTCTCGATCGACATCTCGATCGACTTGCGATCGGCCCTCGATCGATACTCGATCGACATCTCGATCGATACTCCATCGAGACTCGATCGACATATCGGTCGCCAGTCAGTCACAGTTGACTAATTTTTGCAGACACGCCGTCGAGTGCCGATCGATACTAGCGGTGATCACACGTTCACTCTCGGTTGACACTCAGCCAACGTATCGATCCCTACCTTATGGTCGACTGTCGTTAGCATGTTGGTCGCCTGGCGGTGATATATCGGTTTAGTAAATCATAAGGATACTACAGTATCTTGCCCTAAACACATGTTGCTCTATTATCAAGACTGTTTCGGAACTTTTTCGTAAGTTTTTGCGACATCTTCTGACGGTCTTCTGGACTAGTCATTAGCATTTTTTAAACTTCCCAGTTTCTT
>JAHPZR010000411.1:32500-35000 GCA_019787425.1 Platygyra sinensis | reverse complement strand
GTTATGTTGGCTCTGTTCAAAACTTGGTATTTCCCATTCCAAAGAGAGTTGATTCGATCTGTAATGGGTTGACTTGGAAAAAGGAAATTTCTTTTTCTTTCGAATTTTCGCGCAAGAGCCTCGCGTGTCCCATTGTTATCTTATCGCTTGCTACCTACATCAATTTCTTTTTTTTATTTTTTTGTCTCTTTGGTTATCATTTTGGCATAAAAGGAGAGAATAAGGCTGTTTCTGAAAAAGGTTTTGCCTGCAAATACATGGCCTTAGCTCAAATACAGGGCCTTAGCTCCTAAGAAAGAAGAAAATTTCAAAAGAAGTACAAAGAATCGCTAAGGTTACTCCAAACCTTCGCAGGGTTACTTTTCTCAAATTTGTTTTTCGACCAAATTAAAGTTCATTATTTAAGGTAACACTTTCTAAAGAATGAAAATAGAATATTTTAACGCGCACGAGTTTCTAAGCAAAAAAGAGATTTTTAATAAAAGTTAATAAACCGCCAGGGTGTCATAATCCCCAAAGGGCGTGGACCCTCCAGCCACCTTTTCGTGGAAAAAAGCTTCAGTCCCGGCAGTGGAGCATTCGCAATTTTATCGCGGCCCGGGGGCCGGGGCGACCAAAGTGAACTACATTTTGTCAGGAGCCTAGACTTGCCACAAGTCGACCTCATGAATTTCAGGGAAGAATATGTTAGGCCGCGAAGCGGCCGTTGTATGTGGTAGCGAAGCGGCTGAGCGAGCGACGAAGGACGCGAAGGCGTAAGTAGCTTAAAATGCAATGCATCATAATTAAAATGTAATGATTCTTCAAAAGTGCGGCAGTTTATTTCCACGGAAAAACTACATGGTCTTTTTTGCTGTTGTGTTGAACAAACTGCAAGTTAACGTTCAATTTTGGAGGCTTCTGCAAACCTCTTGTTGACATCAATTTCTCGTTTTCGGAAGTCGTGACACGTGACAGATTACTCCAATTTGCCTGTAGATATCAATTTTAACTAAACTGGATATTGATAACATTGCAAACGACTATCACAAGAACGTTTTCCTGTGGAAATAAAATGCCGCACTTTTGAAAACACACTCTCTGAAAATGGCTAAAATTAACGATTCGACGGCGATATTTGGCAGCTAATGAAAACCGTAGAATTAAAACGAAAGACATCTAATATATCTCAGCCAACTAATAAGGGGACGAATATTATCGCACGAAAATAAGAGTTTCTGGAATTTGTAAGAAGTATCCTTTAAGCTCACCTAAAATTGCCCGAAATTTCGGCCATTTCAGACCGTTTGAGAGGCCAAAATCATGATTGTGGTGATATCTCGAAGAAAAACGAACGCCTACCTCAGCCAATGCCATGGTTGTTGATCATTTAGTTTTTGTACTGTGAAAAAGATGAAGGTAAACGGCCCGCCTCCATTCTTTTGGTCCCGCCCGGTTTTCTCTGACAAATACACAAACACTTCATTCAACATACCCTCCAAATCGTTGATGCGGCGCTTCATCTTTGTTATCATCTACCAGTCACCTTCACCTCGGTGAATAATTGAGCTTAGTAACAGAGAGATATAATAATAAACTACATTAGGATGGTCAGTGACTCAGGACGATTTAAAAAATCGAGGATGATGGAGAGAAACATTTACGGGGGTTAGAAAGCCATAAAATGTGTTATTCATTCGTAAGGTTGAAAACCAACAGAAGTCAGCCGAGTGTCGGTAGAGTATCGGCCGAGTGTCGACAATCTATCGACCGGCTAGCGGTCGTGCTTAGGAGACTATCGACCGACATATGAGGCGGTCGACAGTCGACCGACTGTCGACCACCATGTCGATCGAGTGCCGATCATTAGTCGACCGAGGCTCGATCGCGTATCGATCGAGATGTCGATCGAGTATCGATCGAGGGTCGATCGAGATGTCGATCGAGGGTATCGATCGACACTCGATCGCGGATGCCTTTAGTACACATGATCTCTGTATGCTACAGTCTGCGAAGCGAAATCTGTTAAAATCAAATTTTACACGGCCGATCGGTTGCCGTGTTTTGGCTGTCAAATGTTCAAAAAATGACCATTAAAACTTGGAAGAATGTACCAGACAGCTCACCAGACTGATGGATTTAATGCCCTTCGACGTAACTGCATTAACTCAAACTTGCCTGCTTGTGTTATGATTCCAAACCAGCAAAACTTCACAAGGCACGATGAGAGATTCAACTTCTCAACCATCTTCTCGGGCTGCCAAATTGGGCAAGTTTGCGTCACTTTCATGAGCGATCAAGCCCAGTGGTTTCATCTTGAAGTTCTTTCCTTACAGAGTCGTAAACCTTTTGAACATTTCTTCTGTTTTCACCGAACTTTAGGCATTTCTCCCAAAGATTTAGAAGGATTCAAAACTGATATCGCTTTCATTTACACGGCGCTCGCTTGCTCGCTGGCGATTTTGACACAAATTTTGACTTTTGTAACGCGAAATTTCATTGGTTCGTGCATTATCAGATG
>JAHPZR010000411.1:5000-25000 GCA_019787425.1 Platygyra sinensis | reverse complement strand
ATATATATATATATATATAATATATATATATATAATATATATATATATATATATATATATACGTATATATATATATATATAATATATATATATATATATATATATATATATATATATATATATATATATATATATATATATATATATATATATACATATATATATATATAATATGAGAGAAACCCTGACCCTGTACACCTCAAATAATCATATTTACTGAATAATTATTTCACAGGTATCACAAAGGAGTAACTGTAAATTCGTTCAGGATCAGTGAAACGTCCCTCACAATTCGCTCGTACATGCATTTTCTTTGTCGGCGAGCTCATGTGGTATAAAAGAAGCTCTTTTCTAGGTGTAGTCAGCCTCATATTCTATGCATGTGCTCTAAGGTCATTGTAGAGTGATGACAGATTACTATATGACATTGAAACATCAGGCAAAACAAAGAGCTATCGCCTGAAAAGTGTTTGCAGCTTAAAAGTGACTCGATTCTGCTTCATTTTGCTTTGCAAACAACATAACTGGACTTAAGGCCTTCAATCCATTGAGATATATACCTGGAGTTATGAAAACCGGGTCGGCAAACCTTAACTTTTTGTGTAACTTTTCACAACTTCCCCAGTGTCTAATATTAGCTTGTTTACTGCTTGTTTACTAGGGGGGGGGGGGGGGGGGGGAATCCTTAATGGCAGAAGCTTGTAGAGCTTACCTAGCCTGAAATGTTATCTTTTATTTTGTTTAGCCCAACCCCCCCCCCTCCCCCCTCCCTCCCTCTCTTTGCCCCTTATCCACTTGGTGTTAAGTTTTACCCAGGCTACACTCGGCTGAATGTTAGTTTCGCGCGGTATCTCGGAGGTGGCGTTGTTCAATTAGCTTTCTATAACTGCTGTCTAAAGGAAGTCTGCCGGAGGACATCATTAAGTCCAATGAAGGTGCAAGTCGAACGATTTGCTAGCAAGCGTCGTCCATTATCGTGCATGAAGCCGTCCTGAGATGTATTTTTGGGTGCGGGACGTGATTTAGTCCCGTTTGGACACGCTGCATGTGACGATAATGTGTGCTTGCTTTAGACAGCAAAGAGCCTTAGCCGCATCAATTTAGGGCTTAGACGTGCAATGTAGCAGACATTTCTAGCTGCTGTTGGCGTTATTTGGCCTGAACTTTGATGCGGACTAAGACTTAGAAAAAAATCTGTTGTAGAGATGAGATTCTACTTCCCCGCCGCTTGAAATCGAAGTACATCCGGGACATTGCTATTTGCGAGCAAAACATGGCCACGAACAGTGTCAAGGAAAGCACGTCAAAGGCTGATCGATCGTGAGTAAACCTTTCATTTCCTTGTTTTATCAATTTCAGGCGTTTTCGGCCTAGCTAACTATCAGACATGTCTGTAATTCGCTAGCGCGGGGGAGATTATTGCTGTGGTTTCCGGTCGGTAATTGACCTGCTGACAGCATGCGGCAATTAATTATGTCCGAGTTTGTTTGAAGTTCAAGCGATTCTCCATGTAAGAAGCTCTTGCTCAGTCCATTCAGGACGATTTAGGCCTTTAGAAAGCTATAGATCAACTCTCCGCTGTGGTTTTGATATGTGTACGTTCGTGTTTATTTAGACTCGAATTTCATTTTAATGCACTGCTAATTAAATTGTACAATTCGTGATTCAACTAAAACAAAGTGAATTTAGACTCCCTGGCCTCGAAAGGCATACAGAAAAGTTATTTCCTTTTTATTTGAACTACGATAAGCCTTGTGGAGAGCTAGCTCTAGGAGAGAATTGTATCAAGATTATCAGTCAGGACAAGTCAAATTCTCTAGGTATGTTTCTGGAAATACAGAGAGATATTAGGCTGAAATGTCACGTAACGGCGTCGTTTATGCTGACATGTAGGAATCAATTCCATGCGAAATCCTGTTGTTTATCGGTCCGCGAAAAAAGTATGGTTTTGCTGTCTATTTAAGTTGCTGTGTAAGCCTGAACCAGTGCAGCGAAAGTGTGTGATAGTGTGATTTCCGCATGGTGTTGACAGGTATATGATGTCTTGTTTAAGTGCTGTTTTGCCAAAATAGTCTGTGTCAGGCACTAATATTTTTACGTCGGTGTTAAGCTTAGCTGATCGTACCTTGGAAAAAGCATTTCTCGACTCGGAAAAATTGGATCTAGGTCTAGTTTCAGCGAGCTCTAATGGCATTGAGCCATAGACCAGTCGCTTGTGCAGACAAGGTGACAAGTTGTGCACTATGTTTAATTTCATTCAGTTTGTTGTCTATTCCATGCGAAATCCTGTAGTTTATCGGACCGCGAAAAAAGTAGTGTTTTGCTGACTATGTAAGTTGCTATGTAAGCCTTATCAGGCACTCTATCGCTGCAGCGAACTGAACTTAAAAATTTCTAGGCTGAAATGACACCGTTTTGAAACTTCGCCGGAAGTCAGGTTACTGAATAAATGTTCTAAAATTTGCGTCATTCTAAACTTCGACTCATTGGAATGCTTCTAGGGACCATTAACTTACTGCTCGGCGTCAGATATAGGCTTTTTTACCGGCCTTTGGACGGATTTTATTGCTTTTAATTGCCAAGTAGTAGAACGAGCCCTTATCTTTGCTAACCCTGTTTTCAAAAATTCAGGTATATATATATATATATATATATATATATATATATATATATATATATATATATATATATATATATATATATATATATATATATATATATATATATATATATATATATATATATATATATATATATAGAATATGAGAGAAACCCTGACCCTGTACACCTCAAATAATCATATTTACTGAATAAATGTTTGAAAGAAAATTCGCCCTGAGCGGGATTTGAACCCACGTCCCCCCGCACACTAGTCGGGTGTGATAACCACTACACCATCAGGACAACCATGCTGGCTACACGGCAATCGACGATGTGATTTACGTGGTTTTGGAACAGGGTCTCCCGGGAAATTTTCCTTCAAGGTGACAGGGTAGGGGAGCCTATAACTCCAATTGAAATCCAACTAAGGATCAAGTTAATGATGCACGACCGAAGTCAACTTAGCGGAAGACAATGGAGGATCACACAAGGGATACAGGCTAATTTCGAAATGAGCTTATATCGTGCTTTAGACACTCTAGGAAGTTTTTGTTGAAAAATGTCATCACTTAATTAGCCGTAGCAACCCGCTAAACACGCCACGCGCCACGCCCAGTATGTATTGTTTTCAATTTTTCATATATCTCTGATTGCAACTGTTTTTCTGGCAGTCGCCTGCTGATTGCTTCCAACGAAGCATGAAACTCTGAGTAGCGATTAAATGTCTTGGACCAAATAATCCAGCTCTTCGATTATTATTATCTATTGCTCTAGTCTAACTATTGGGCACTCTAATAGCCGATGAGGATTTCAACTCACTATTTGGTTATATATATATATATATATATATATATATATATATATATATATATATATATATATATACATACAATTTCGTTTTGGTGAATGGATTTTAAAGAGCACTCAACTCTTAGAGGAGCATTGATAGTAATTGGAACCAGTTCAGGACTTCAGGAGTGATTCATCGTTTTATTGCTACAGTCCTGTTTCGTATGGACAAAGATTGACCACACTCATCAGGCAACATCAACGAATGACCGGTAAATTTAAATGCTGGCAGTTAAATACAAATACATGGTTGCTATGGTGCTTACTATTGCGTTACGTTAAATAAAAGTTTTGAAGTACATATCTGTTCCTGTGGGGGCACGAGGTCACTAATTCGTTTCGTTTGTTTAGGGTACATAAATGTTTTTTACAGATTATAACAAATTTCTCATAAAGACACAAACTACATTTCTTGGTAACATTGTTGTAGGGGTTGCATTTTCTGATCACTTTCCACTTTAGGCTGAAGGGGATCTTGGCGTCTTTCAGTTTCCATACATGCTTTGACAGTTCAGTGGCGTTTCTTTTGTTGGCGTGTCGGAAGGATGTTTTATGGTTTCTGTAACGTTCTTTGAAGTTTGTTGCAAGTCCCACGTATGATTCTGTTGTTGTGTTGGTTTTTATGATTGCTTGGTAGGAACTTACATGCTATCGCTAATCACCGCCAGCTTCAAAGACCAAGTAGGGCTCTACCGTAACGATGGCTTAGCGGTCTGTAAAGCCACGCCAAGAGAGATTGAGAAAATCAAGCAACAAGTGAGCAATGTATTCCAATCCAATGGCCTTAAAATCACGATCGAAGCAAACAAAAAAACTGTTCACTTCCTAGACGTAACCTTCGACCTCACGAGCGGAACCTACAAACCATTCATGAAACCCAATAATAAATTACTCTATGTCCACCGACAGAGCAACCACCCCCCAGCACTACTTAAGAATATCCCAGAAAACATTAACAAGAGATTGACGAGCATCTCATCCAGCGAAAACGTTTTCAACGAAGCCATCCCCCCGTGCCAAAAGGCACTTGATGAAAGCGGGTACACCTACAAATTAACATACAACCCACAAACCACCCAAACACCGACGAGAAACCGCCAGAGAAATCGCCAAAGAAACATCATTTGGTACAACCCCCCATGGAACTCCAACGTCAAAACCAACCTAGGAAGGAAGTTCCTCAACATCGATGACAAATCTTTCCCGAAAAACCACCCGCTTCACAAGATCTTCAATAGACACACACTCAAACTTAGCTACTCTTGCATGCCAAACATGATATCCATTATCGCGTCACACAACAAAGCACTCCTTTCAGATTACACCCCGACCCCAACGCAACAATCTAGCAAGCAATGTAACTGCCGAACAAAAGACGAATGCCCCCTTGAAGGAAAATGCCTCCAAACAAACGTAGTCTACGAAGCAATCATAAAAACCAACACAACAACAGAATCATACGTGGGACTTGCAACAAACTTCAAAGAACGTTACAGAAACCATAAAACATCCTTCCGACACGCCAACAAAAGCAACGCCACTAAACTGTCAAAGCATGTATGGAAACTGAAAGACGCCAAGATACCCTTCAGCCTAAAGTGGAAAGTGATCAGAAAATGCAACCCCTACAACAATGTTACCAAGAAATGTAGTTTGTGTCTTTATGAGAAATTTGTTATAATCTGTAAAAAACATTTATGTACCCTAAACAAACGAAACGAATTAGTGACCTCGTGCCCCCACAGGAACAGATATGTACTTCAAAACTTTTATTTAACGTAACGCAATAGTAAGCACCATAGCAACCATGTATTTGTATTTAACTGCCAGCATTTAAATTTACCGGTCATTCGTTGATGTTGCCTGATGAGTGTGGTCAATCTTTGACCATACGAAACAGGACTGTAACAATAAAACGATGAATCACTCCTGAAGTCCTGAACTGGTTCCAATTAGTATATATATGTAATAATCGAAGAGCTGGATTATTTGGTCTAAGACATTTAATCGCTACTCAGAGTTTTATGCTTCGTTGGAAGCAATCATCAGGCGCCTGCAATAGTGTTTATGCTTTGTTTAGGCTCATTTCTATTGCAAAAGGTGTTTTAAAGTCTCTAAGCTGTCTAAGTATTGGCTTTCAGTTGGAAGGACAAAGTTTGAAATATTCCGTGAGTATGTTTCAAAAAAGGTTGACAACTGAAAACCACAAGCCGGCGGTCATGTTACGGGTCTCTGTAGGTGGTCTATAAGTGGGCGGAACGATCTTTTGTCAAGTTTGCACACAGGCGTTCTCTCGCTTCATCTCGCCGCGTTTATTATTTCCGCGCGCTGTTTTCTGCGCTGCGTTAATTTTTTTTTTTTGCATTTCGCCAACTCTTGCTGCAATCAGCGCAAAGAATGTCGTAATCGGGATCACGAGTTTATTCTTTGTCCATTTGGTCTTTCGGTTTTGGAAACATCTGGCTCATTTTTTGATACGGTTTAAATACAACTTTGATGCCGTGGTTTTCTAAAACTCTCCTTATGGGCTCAGAGGTCCCGCTAACGTATGGAATTGTGCTGTACCCTCGTTCGGATTCTGCAACGTTAATTATTTCTTTCAACGGTGGTTTAGCCTTGCTGGTTTCCAAGATAAAGCGCTTGGCGTATCCATTGGACTGTAATGTCGATATTACTCGTTGCCTTTCCTATATTCGTTCGGATTTTAATGTGGGGATTTTTTCGGCCCGATCCATCAATGATTTAACCACAGCTCGCTTGTGCATACTGGCATGCTGCGATGAAAAAGACAGATAGCGATCAGTGTCGGCAGGTTTCCGATAAACGGTGGTGATTAACCTTCTGTCTTCCTGGAGGTGAACCATGGTGTCAAGGAAGGCAATTTTCTCCTATTGATGTTTCACAAAGTATAGCCTTTGAAGTCTAACGTTGTCGGCACTATTTAAATCAAAATGCAGAACGGACTTTTGGCTCTGTCCATTCCAAAAAAAGGCTCAAATTGCCCTCCCCCCCCTTCGGGCATTTGACAGTTTGCTTTTAGTAGGTGGCAAATAATTCACTCTGCAGCAGCTTGAGCATACAAAGTCCCCATGGAAAGGCAATGAGAAAACTGCAAATTTCTTACCCATGGAATAGTATCAAACTTCCAGTTTATAGCAGAGGAGGAATGAACGTCTTCCCATAATGCTTTGCGACTGAAAGTAATATATCAAAAATTTTCGTGACGTCATCATTCAGCAACGAGACTTTCGTGGCATCAACATCATGGCGTCCTTCGTGTGGGGGAATAGTTGGCTCTTTTATAGGGCACAATTCCTGTATTTAGCAGCATATGTGTCGATGAATGGTCACTGCACAAATGCTTTGTGAAATTTGTCTTTATTAATACGTCCACTGCGTTTCAAAAGAAGACTCTTGCTTTAGGATTATTGGCTTCGTTTGTCGACAAAAGCATGCACTTTGGTTTTGTGGAAAAAATATCTGAAACAAGGGTTTCGCGACGCTGGTTCCTCGTGTCTGCTTACACGTACGTAGTGCAGAAGATTTGAGTGGCATCGTAAATAGTTCAGTTTTATTTCATGCCTTCAAGCACGAGCTGCGAACCGAAGGTAAAGACTTATCCTATTGGCGAGTTGAACCATGACGAACAAGAAAAAATTTCTATATTGTAACGCATTTAAACTCGATAGTCGCTCATTCGTCTGTAGTTATTGATGGGAAGAAAGATTCCAAAGTTGAAACGGACTCTACTTCGTGGTCAACTTGTGTCGTTGGATCTTTATATGAAAATTTCCATAGAATGTATGTGGTATCTTCCCATATAAATACCCAGTAAAAACCAGCTTCGCAAAAGATTGTAGTTTTGTGACAAATTACGTTATTTAGGTTCTTTGACCAGGTTCCTTTTTTTGTAAAATATATACATTTTTGTGCTGCTGAAAGAAAATTGGTTGTTTTTTGATATAAAAAAATGCAAATGTCTGAATGAGCTGCAATCTAAACAAGTGTAAACTCTATCTTAAATTATGTTATTTCTCTTAATCCAGGGGAAACAAACAAACCAAAGTTAAAATATTTGAGAACACAACAATTATAATAATTTCCTGATTGCCAGATTACTGTCTTGGACCTTAAGGTACATAAAGGACCAGGTTTAGAGGGGTTTAAATGAAAACCTTTGCCTTGCAAGATCTAAAAGAAAAATTGGTTTCTTATATGCAGGTTTTAAATGCAGTGTGTATTTATGAAGGGAAAATGTTCATTATCATCAATATACGCGGCCAAATAGCAAACTGCCCTCATCAAAGCATCTAATCAGCGGGCATAAATGACCGTGTGCGGGCGGCAAATTCATTTACCGCCCTGCTCCTGATTGGCTGAGGAGACGTCGTACGACTGCGATTGTCCAATCAGAAAGCGCGTGTAAAGGTGGCGCGAGTTTAACAGGCCGTTCAAGTTAAGTTGTTGTTTTTTTTTTTATCCAGAACAGTTCTCACGAAGCTTTTGAGATGGAGGAAACTCCGAATTTCGACGTCTTAACATGCAGTCAGGGTTCAGATTTAGGTCAAGAGCAACTAAACGAAATAGAGCAAAAGGCTCAAGCAAAAAGTACAAAGAAAGCGACAGAATGGGGGCTGAAAAAGTTTGATAAATGGTGCGAGAAGAGAGCAATCAAGGTAGATTTGAAAACGATTGACAAGAAAGAACTAAACAAGATTTTACGAAAGTTTTACGCCGAGGTTAAAACAGAAAAAGGACAAGCACTGACTCCAAGTGCCCTGACTGGAATCAGAGCAGCCATACATCGCCATTTAACATCAGCTCCGCTTAGCCGTAACGTCAACATTTTACAGGACAGCGATTTCGTGTCTGCCAACAAAATGTTTGAAGCCAAAGCCAAGTTGTTTACGAAGGAACAAAACGTAAAACCCAAACACAAGCCGTCTATTGAGTACGGGGATATGGAGAAATTGAATAAATACTTCATGGAAGGCCAGAACAATGGAATTTGGCGAAACCCAGAGAAGTTAGTTGATCAAGCTTATTTTATTGCCATAGACTCTTCATGATATGACCTTGTATATTGATGATAATGATAATAACAAGACTTTTGTCGGGCATATTGTTTATTTGTGGCCCTCGTAGCATTATTTGCACCCTCGCTCCGCTCGGGCGCAAATGATGCTACTCGGGCCACAAATAAACAATATGCCCTCCAAAAGTCTAGTTATTGTCCTATTAACATAATAAATTGTTATTTTCTTGTGTAGTCTGTACAGTTAGTTCCAATGTTTGCCCCTGGAATAAACTTGAGTTGACTTAGTTGTACTTAAGTTTCTATTGTTTGTTTATTGTGATTTAAGAGTGTTTTTTGTTTTAACCTGGGGAGCCTTTAACAAGGAAAAGGGGAAACAGTTTCATCTATTTTAAATAAATGTCCTTGTCTGAAAGTTTAGGGTAATATTGTGTTCATTGCGCGACTGTTATCTTGGGTTAAAATGTAACTAACGATGGTGTGCAAGTACCATAAGTATGTGTGAAAGGTTCATAATACATGCATGTTTGTGGTTTGAGTGGAACTAAAAGAAAAGAGACACTTAGAGACACTGAATGTTTGTTGGTTTTGGAAGATGACACAAGAAAGATGGACTGTTAGGATTTATAATATGTTTGATGTTTAATCAAGACTCCTGGGGATACTCCCAGTTAAATTTGATGGAGATGTGTGGCCTGCTTGACAAAACCTGTGCCCTATTTATGACCAAAATCTGTGATTTTCCCTATACCCTATTTATGACCAGATCAAAAATTCAAGACACTATTTATGACTGTTGCAGCTGACACAGCTGCCCTAAACATACTTTCTGAAGGGCTTGTGTTTATGATCTTATTATCGATAATAATGAAATTGTGGCTTCTTCTAAAAACATATCCAATTCAAGACTAGAGTACCAAAAAGAAAACACATTGACCAAAGTGGCCAACTCAATACCCTATTTGTGACCAAAACATCTGAAAAACCATACCCTTTGAAGCTGCACAGAGCCCATATAAAGGGAATACCCCTTGGGTCAAGATGCAAGAGAGGGTTATGGTCTTCAATAAATTAAAGCTGCTTGAAGTTTTTGTAATTGTGAAACTGTGGACCACTTTAGTGATATCCAACAAACTCCACTCCACCATTGACTACGATAAAGACTTTCTAGCAGATCTCAGTTGATGGAGTTTATAAATTAGTAAGCATTAATGAACAGGCTCCCCAACTGAGCATGAGGAAAAAATAGGTGGGCAGATATCAAGCTGGCTCTGTTATCTTTACTCCAATAGAGAGCCTGTTTACAGTTAATGAAATTTAACCCCCCACTTTGACCCACACAGGATGATGTGAGAAAAGGTTCTCAAAGAATACTAAATTATGTATTGCTATCCTTGTAACATTTTTTCAGAAATATGATAAATAATAATAATCATCATCATAAAAATAGTTTGTTATTGGACAGTTTGTTATCGGACAGTTCATTAAACCAATCACATTCAAAGTTGTAGTTTAAATCAACCAATCACATTCAAAGTTGAAATTACGTGCTACGTGCGCGCGCACTTGCTTTTGTGTTTTTGCCGGTAGCCTTATTAGAATGTTTACGCCTCCTTTCTCAGTATGTTAACCTCAAATTTTCCCCTTTTTCATAACTTGGACTGTCGTGGTCGTCCGATTTTGTTATCACTCGTATGATTACAGACCGAATTGGACTCCACTCAGTCCTATTACCATTACTAATAGTACTTTTCATGACAAGGGATTATGCTTTAATATCATAAACAAATACACTAGAAAATTTACTGGTCAAAAACAGTATATTATTTTGTAAGAGTCTCACTGCCCTAGAACCTGCACAATTTAGATTAAATTCCTAAATTATATACACATGCGAATGCTCTCTAATTTTTAATCTCAACAATTTTTCATAACTTTGGCCTTATGAATCATGATAATAGAGCTATATTGTGTGTAAAATGAAAACACAGAGAAAGCATTCCATGAAGTTGTAATAAGTGACTTTTGATATATCGAAATTCTGGATCAGCAGTCTGGTCAACAAATAATGATTTCCTTATGGAAGTCCAATTTTCTTTCTTTGGGGCTTTGATGGAGTTGACCCCGTTATGAGATCATGGAGTGTAACTGGGCTGGGTAGCACTCAAATTTATGGAATCCATGTCGGCTTTACACCTAGAAAATAAACCAATACTCTTTATACAGCATATTAAACCGTTAATTGCACTCCTATTCAGCTTAAAAATTATGAAAAGCAATAATAACTGCATATCCTTTCCTTTTCAATGTCGCGCACGGGTGTATCTTACACAGCATGTGAAGAAGGTAAATATAAAAGGTCCCTCGCCAAGATTCGGGTCACAGTATTTTCTCTTTAGCAGGATATGCAGAGAAATGTTTTACCCAAATTTATAGAGATTTGTGTGGAGACACCATGCTGGAGCCCATCCGTATGGACTCTATCATAACCGGAAACTAATAAAGGCATATGTCACTGAGTTTTGATACAAAAGCGTAAATTTATTCCTTCAGGAACTCAAAATCATTATAATAATCTATTTTTTTTAATACATAAACTGTTAACAGGTTAAGATCGTCCAAACTCTCCGAAATAAGTCACTTTTTTAACCCAAATAATAGCCCTCTCGGTCGCCATGTAAATGCCGCTTTACGCAAAAGATTACAAATTCAAGGGTGGTCTATCACAAAACCAAGAACCCATTCTGACCAAAAAATTGTATGAGTATTAGTTCTCAGCTGCTCTTATACACCATGAAAGTAAAATCTCAGGAGGATCAATAGTTTTGTAGTTTGAATTTTAGTGACGTAAAATGGTACTGCAACTGTTACCAATCGTATAAGTCTAGTTCAGAAACAGTTAAAAATTGATTGGAACTTTTGTTATTACATTCTTTTTAGATAATGAGTGAGCTGCATTTTATGCTATCTTACACCAACTTGTTTTATCGTTGATCGCCAAAATTGTTTCTAGTTCAACGCAGGTATTTAGATGGAGTGCAACAAATCCGAAAATGTTAACTTTATTGTGAACGGTCATGTGAAGCCAAAAAAAAACTATACATTTCTAACGAAATCGGCAAAAAAAACACGAAAAGTTGATTTGAATATCAAAGAGTAGGAAGAAAAAAACTCGAAATATTTTTAATAAATTCGTCCCAAAATTCACACAAAGACAAATTAATGTAAGCGTAGTAACGAAATAAAACTAGTTAAATCACTCTTTGAAGACAGTGTTTATGGCGACGGACAACGCAAGGGTAACATGGATAAGTTATACACTCCATATAATAAGCGCAACGAACTATTCCTCAATAGTTTCTCTGTAATATCATCAATTTCGGCGATTGTTGCCTTTAAAACGATTGCCGTGTATAAAGATAAAGTCAAACTTAAATGAGCGCGGACCCTTTGTTACCCTCTGATCCAATCTCTTATGTCTCACACTAGATAGGAGTAGCACTACAAACGAAAGAAATTCCACAATTCGGGATCTCAGACTTTTCTAAACTGGGAAACAATATGGGAAATGTTTAATAAAAGAGTTTTGTTTTGAGATGTTTATTTTTCATTGTTCTTGTTTTCCGTACCCTGTTATTCTATTCCATGAATGGCACCTCCTAGCACAAACTCTTTATTTTCTTTTTATTGTGCAATTGAGACTGATTGTGATTATTTATTGGCAGGTCCTTGGGAGACAACCAGTTGAAAGAGTTACCTGAGGGTATCTTTCGTGAGAATACCGAGCTTTCGAGGCTGTAAGTACTCATCATCTAACCGACATTACCATATCTATATTTCCAATTAGCCAATCAGAAGCCGTGTCTACTGTCTCGGTATCCTAAGATATAAAGTCATTCACCTGATATGGCTACCATATCATGCTCATTTGGCACAAGATCTCGCAGAAAGACAAAAACATATATATAAATGTCATATTTTTGATCGAGACGGACAAGACATGGTTAAGATGAACAAGTTATCTACCCAAGTAATTGGCCCACCGAACTGTCACTCAATAATTTCTCAGTAAGATCATCTATTTAGATGATTGTTGCCTTTCAAAGCGCTTGCGTGCAATGTAAGACAAATTCAATATTAAATAAACGCGGACCCTCTGCTACCGTCTCCTCCAATCTCTTATGTCTAAGCTAAATAAGAGAGGTGCCAAGACTTACCTGAAGGTATCTTCCGCAACAATACCAAGCTGATTTACCTGTGAGTAGACCTTTTTATCTAACTGTACATTACAATATCCAAATTCTAAACGAGCTAATCAAAAAAGTGTCTACTGTCCCGACATCCAGAGATATCAAGCCACTTACCTTATATATGGCTACTATATGATGCTCATTTGGCCGAATTTGAGTATCGTGAAGACCTAATTAAGCTCGTTTGATCTCGCCATGGGTATTTCGGCTCTAATGCGTCTCGCCAAAATACCAATCATCGTTCGACCAAGTCAACTGGTATGCCGCTGTGCGCAGTTTAAGAAAATAACACTGCGCGAAAAGCCAGATATTCGTTCCCGAATACGGATCGGCGCACGCCGCGTATACCGCAGCGTTCTGACGTATAAGATATAGAGATCATTTACGACTCAAACATATTCGAAAACTCCGAGTTGTTCAAGAGTTTGCGACTGGAACACGAGATGCACGACGCCACTTCTGACGTGTTCGACTTCGAATACTAATGATTACGTCAGGTATGCTCTAATTTTCGAGAATCGCACGCTATGAATACGAATACCGACAAAGATGTTTTGCGTGGTCAAGAACAGGTTTTACGCAGCGCAGGTGATATGTATACACTAGCGCATAGTTCAGTCAGACAACACGCTAGTGTTTCGAAGCGTGCGACTGGAACACAAGACTCATGCGAAGTATGAAACGTATTCATGTTCGAATACTGACGCATACGTGAGGTTTTAAGAGTATTCTGAACGACACACTTGAAGTGCTCTGTAGTGTTCGACTGGAACACGAGAAATGCATTAAGTATAAAACGTGTTCATGTTCGAATACTGACGCATTCGTGAGATTTTAAGACTATTCTGAGCGACACACCTGAAGTGTTTTGTAGTGTTCGACTGGAACACGAGAAGCGCGTTTAGTGTGAAACGCGTTTATGATCGAATTATGGCGCATAGGAAAGGTCTTAAGAGTATTCTAAATGACGAACATTAAGTTTTCTGTGGTGTTTGACTGGACCACGAGACTCATACGTAAAGTATGAAACCTGTTAAAGATCGAATACTGACGCCAACGTGAAGTACTGAGGACCCATACCAAAGCTTGTATATCACCAAAACTTGTTCAAAACCGCCGTGCAGCACACGTTTTAATTCGTTTATCGATTGCTTGGATTCCTAACAAAACCCACCCAAAAGAAAAAAATTATTAGGCTTCAAAGAATGTCATCCCAACAAAAAGTAAACAACTGCCATGATCTTCAGTCCATTTCAAATGATACTTTATTTATAAATGAAAAAACTATGGAAAAATTTACAAGACCCTATATTATGAAAAAGTATAAGGAACCATCTAAGAAGCAAAACCTAAAATAACCCTATAGCATTTTGTATGCAAACTTTATATCTAGATGCTGCTTTGTTATGAAAAGTTATAATGAACCATTTGGGAAGTAAACAATTAAAAACCAACTAAAATTCTGTATGCAAACTTTTATCTAGATCCTGCTTTGTTATGAAAAGCATAACCATCTGAGAATCAGTCTTAAAAGAGACACTAACATTTTTTTGCAAACTTTATAACTAGATGCTGCTATCTTTTGAAAAGGCATAATGAAACACTTTGCATGAAACTTTATGACTGGATGCTGCTTATATGTTCTGAAAAAGCACAAGGTACCATTTGAGAAGCAAAGTTTTTGAAAAAAACACTATTAATAACATTTTGTATGCAAACTATAACTAGATTTTGATGTGTTATGAAAAAGCATATGAGAGGCAAAGTCTAAGAAAACACTATGGCATTTGGTATAGAAGAAAAATTAGCATTGGCACAAGTCCTAATGCGCATGGATAAACAGTTCAATTGTTGAATGAACACAGAAAAAGAAAGGGTGTAGAGTTCTGTAGCCTATTTATTTGAGGATAAATTCATTCTTTTATAGACCAGTAGATAGACCCGACAATCCAAACTTTATTTCCAGGCTAAACGTTAGAGACGTTTTTTTTACGTTTGCGTTATTGGTCTTGGTAATACAAATGACACTCTCGTCTTTAACTCAGTCTCCCATCGTGTTCCCAAGGTTTGCTATATTTTTTAAACCTCTAGCATTCCATCCGACGAATTAAAATTCTTTGGTTGTCCCTAATTCTATAATATGTTTAGTATCAAGAGGAAAACTTAAATATATCAAGTGAAAGCAAGAGGGAATCCACCAAGCCTTCTCCGTGTTTACAAATAGTGAGATTACAAGTTCTATAAACGAATTGAAGTTCAGCGTCACTCACGCCGTTTTGTTCCAAAATTTCAAGTTTGGCTGCTAAAACTGCGCTTTGTAGGGACCGGTGATTATATATCGCTTAAGGAGGGGAGAGGGTGAGGCGAGTAGGATATTCGAATAAAAACAGTAAAATCTTGCTGATACCCCATTAAATTTTATTTTATTGAAGTATCCCCTTAACAGCTATTGATAAATATCGTGATACCCACTCAATATCTTCAGACACATATTTATCCTTTTACTTGCATAGTGCTGGTAACGGTAATCTCAAAAAATATATTTTAAACTAGGATACTAAGTTAAAAATTAATAAAAGAACCATTGCCTGATTTCAAACCGTGAAGGACTAGGTACGAGTCTGTTAATTATGGGATAAGCAACTGTTGATTCACATAGTCAGAAAGAGCACACCGAGATTTGCAAAATCACCAAGTTTGGTGTTAATCAGGTTAGTTTCGACTAAGATACAGCTATTTAAAAATGTCAAAATTTACTAAGAAATGTATGGCCATCCGGACGCTGTGTCGGACAGCGTCCGTATGGCCATACATTTCTTTTTAACACCAAAACTAGCCTGCGAGCAGGCTCACTTGTTTGGGTAGCGTATCACGGGCAAAGGTGCGGGGGCTGCAACCGCGAGCTGGCGTGAAGAATGGGGCGAGGAAAAGTGAACCTGCACGCGAGCTATTGATTTTTGAATTCCCCGTGTTCGCTGACGAACGCAGCGATCCGATTGGTTAAAATTGACAGATTACAGAAACCAGTGCAAGCTTACCGCATTTCACATCACGCGAACCGTCTGTAGGCTTTGTTCAAGAAGCGTTCCTCAAGCTTTCGATTAATTCTGACTTAAGCTTTGAACTAAACATGCTTAAACTAGAGCAGAAAATAGCTGTGAATTGTTTACTGGAAGGAAGGAAGGAAGGGATGTTTTCGCAGCGATGCCGATCGGTTTCGATACGAGTCTTTTTTACCTGTTCTCTACAGCGATCAAACAGAAGAAGATTTGAGAAGGAGAGAATCGGAACCGTGTATGATTCTAGTTATTTGCCCGTTGATAGGTCCAATTAAAGACCAGGTTAAGGAAGGACAACCTCTCGGTTTGACCTGTGCTTCGCTACAAGATGAAAATGACCTTTTAAGCGACGATCCTCTGCCACAACGTCTGCTTGCATCAGCAGAGAAGGCGTACGTTAATTTGCGGCAACGATCGCGGTTTGTTTGTTTAGTTTATTCGCTTCGCTCAAATATATTCTTTGGAGTCTTATTCAGCTACTACAGAACTGCTGAGAAAAGAGCTAAATGGCTACTAATTTAGTACAGTTGAAATACGATTGATCTCAAAGTAATTAGCTTGTTTTTGTCGTCTTTTTGACTTACAACTTTCATCTTTCTTTCGCAGCGCCGTAATATATTTCGTCGTGCAGCGAAGAGATTATTTGTGTTGTTGTTATCAAATTGGTTTTCACATGTTTCTTTAGCTTTCAATATTCGTTGTTTCTCAAATGTAGCCGTTATAGTTCAAGAATGGAAATTCTGGTGTACGTGGTTAAATTCGAATTAAAAAAAAAAAATCCCCAAAGTCAACAGTTGAAAGTTAACTCATCGCGCCATCCATGAAGTTTGACCATCCTCCGAGTCTCCACCTTGCGTGCAATGTGCTGTCATGTTTGTTTACTTTTTGCTTCGCTCCTATTGACACATGTGAAATGCCGACTTGACACCTCGCGAGGGGCGGAATTCAAAAATCAATAGCTCGTGTGCAGGCTCACTTTTCCTCGCCTCATTCTTCTTGCCGGCTTCGCCGGTTCTCGGTTTTTTGTCGCCTTTGGCCGTGATACCCTACCCAAACAAGAAAGCCTGCTCGCAGGCTACACCAAACCTGGGGATTTTGTGAATCTCGGTGTGCTCTTTCTGACTATGTGGATCAATAGTTGCTTATCCCATAATTAACTGACTCGTACCTAGTCCTTCACGGTTTGAAATCAGGTGATGTTGCAGGTTATTGATCGGTGTCCTCCCGAAACTTCTCGCATTCTGAAGCTGTAATTAGCGTTCTAAATTTTGCTCTATTTGAAAAAAGAAAATGGAAACGCCGCCTTTAGAAGTCGATAAAGAAATAAAGCACTGACAGAAATATCCAAACGTTACACAACATTACCTTCGATTTCTGCTGAAATATCTGCCTTCGTAGAGTTCTGTGTAATAAATAATTCTTTGTCTTCCGACGAATCCATCGTCTTTCTAAACGCAGGTTCGCACTGAGTAAAATAACTGAATTGTCTGGCTTATAAAGTATGCAAATTTGCAGTGTTACACGCCTTGCTGGAATTAATTCCATCGATAGAATTGTTTTGAACAACTATAAAAACGAGCTACAATAACAACCCTCGGCACCATTGTTTTAAAATTGTTCAGCAAGCCGCCAGTTGGAAAACATCACATGCTCAAAAACAAACAACACAAAGCACAAACCAACTGTTAAAACAAAGGCGTCTAAATTACAAACTAGAAACGGGGCCGCATTTCTCACGCTGCACATTGTTTTTGCAGTAGTTCAGAGACCTACTTGTTGAAAAGAATTCAAAACCACAACACACATACACAAAACGCAATCAAATGTTCAAACGCTACCGCTGATATATTGCAGTCAGCTTCGGGCTACGCCCTCAGCTGACTGCAATATATCACATATTGCTGTCGGCCTCAGTAACATAATAACTAAGTGTTCCATAAGTAAAAAATAATTACTGCTTGTTTGATAGGCTTTTTAAGGTGGCTGGAAACAGTTTCCAGTACTTTCCAAGATTTAGAGTTTGATGGGTCATTATAATCACTTTTTATCGGTTAATGCCTCAATCATGGTATCAAAAAACTACCCAATCATTGGTGAACAAGTTGCTGTTAATTTTGTAACACAATAGGTTACCATAGCAACAATATGACCTGCTAAAAACACCCTTAATTTTAGCTTTAAGCGCTTATAACTCAAAGACGAGCTCGGTGACCCCCATTTTTTATTATCGAATTGTAATTAGCATGATGAGATGCAACTATTTGCAAAGTTTAAAAAAGTCCTGTTAAGGGGGTTCAGAGCCATCTTAAATTTACCTTAAGTACAGAAGAATGGTGATTTTCATTTTGAAATATCTTTTTAGCAATATTTACGTTTTTGTATTATGCAATAAGGAAAGTGAAACACTGAATCGAGAATATCTCCAGAATATTGCAGCAGTGTTTTCCTAACTTTGCAGCGGAAATGTATATAACAATTCGAGAGAAACAGATTGACAGCTTCTGTGTTGTTGCCATGTCTACACTCTTAACGCCAGTACCTTTCTGTGAAAAATTAAATATTCATGTTTGCAGCCCTTGAGGAGAGACAGATGGTCTTGCTCAGAACACACATGGCTCCCATAATTTCGTAACGCTTTTCATTAGATTGTTGGGAGTCGATGATTCTTGTTTAAAGTGCATATGAAGTGAATTTTTTTTTTGCATAATTTTACCGTCCAATATATAAATAAATCGATTGTAAACGTTAAAGTTCTCAAATATAAATATTTAGTCATGTTTTTGGCGCTGAAAACTGCTCAACTCTTGTCAGGAAATGGTCAGGTGACTGGGACGAGATTCCATTGTGCAACTTCATCTCGTGACGTAGTTTTGTGGACAGAATTAATCACAAAGAAGGGTTTTTGAGGCAAAACAACACGTCCAGCGATTCTAAATTGAGCGATTTCTCTGAATCGTCAAATGACGACGAGAATATCGATGTTGTTTATAGCCAATACACGCTGTATCGTATTGTAATCTCGTAGTCTTGTCCACAACACTACGTCATCAGAGCATTTTGGCTGCGCGATTCGAGACCATTTTTGAGAGCAAATTCGCACAATTTTCAGGTGTTATAAAATCGCCAATTTTTTTCAAACACGGTTTAAACTTTGGAATAGTGTCTTTAAAATGTTGAACTTTCAAACTACTGAAAAACTGATTTCGCTTCATATGCACCTTAAGACAACATATGAGAATTACATTTTAAAGAAAAACTGCCACAGCGGCATCATTGTTGTTACGGCGACAGCACGACGAATGCCAGATGGAAGTATAAGCCACTCACTAAAAGCGAAACTGCTTATATTCACCCTAGTTTGCCTTCGGTTAGCTTTACTTGGCGGTTGGGCAACTCTAACATTAACATTTAATAAAAGTCACGTTTTACAATTAAATTTATTTCTTACATACCGAGATAAACACATAAAAAAGCGTGCGTACAATTCCTACAAAGCACACAAATAGGCCAATTAGTAAGAGCAACGACTGGTACTTCCGATTGGAGGGCAACAGGCGCGGCTCTCTGTAAAAAAAAAAACAAACAAACAAAAACAAAACAAAACAAAACAAAAAAGAAACAAAATGGAGGAAAGAGTGCCAAGGTTTGTTCTCCTTGAAAAAAATAATAGAGGACTTCATAGGAAAGCAAGAAAACATAGGCACGAGAGCAAAGACCGAATGAGACGTAACTCTGTCAAAAAAGGAAAAAAAAAACTTTTTCAAAGGAAGGTTGAGCTCAGAAGAGTTCAAAAAATACCTCCTGCTTAACTCAATGAATTGCAAAGCGAGGTCGTATTCACTGGCAGAACCAAAGATGAACATGACTACGAGGTTACATCACTACGAGGGATGATTGCTAGTTTTGAATGATATCTTAAACGGGAAAAATAATATTAAACTATAAGTATCATGAATGATTTAAGCGTTTAAGAAAAATCGCAAGACGCGGCAATCCAAGCAAGAACAGCTCAAAAACAACGTTGGGGGAACAAGCAAAAGGTGTATGTATATTATATTAGGCAGAAAAGATAATCAAGGTACTGTACAACAAAGACCTTGAAACTATTCAAGAAGCGCTTCTCAACTCTCTGGCCAATCAATAGCCTTTATTTCGGTCTTCAATTAATTCAGTAACATCACAATCTGTGCTAGGGTGATGTAACTA
>JAHPZR010000410.1:0-32900 GCA_019787425.1 Platygyra sinensis | reverse complement strand
ATAAATCAAAATCTAAATATCTGATAAATTTAAAAGGTGAATGGCAAAACTTTAAACTCTATATAAGATTCGGCTAAGCAACACTAAACAATGTCAATGGCTCCTTGGGCTTGTGCGATTTTAATATCGCAGTTGTTGTAGTCAAACGCAGTTCGGCGCTTCACCCGCGATTCTCGAAGACAAACCAGGGTCGACCTTAGGAGCGCAAAGGATGTCCTTGCATGAATTCAGGAAATTGTTTGCGAGTAATGTTCTCCTTTCTTGGCGGCTATCAGGCCAGCCAGTCGACTATGGTATCTTATGCATTCCTTCCCCATCCCTCCAGTAGTTGTAAATACAAGCGGCGTGAATGAACCGTGTTCAACATCCAGCACTCTCCTAAGACAACCGCTTCTTGTCGTTTTCCTGGATGCGATAGATCTGCTATGGCTACTTTTCCCTATAAGACTCGGCATTAGGGTGGCAAAACCTCACATCAAAGAATGCCGAGCTCTGGGGATCCCAGAAGCCATGCGCCCGAATGTCCAGTCGTGCGTCTTGTACTCTATTGGGCCCTCTACTGAGCTGTTCTTCAGTGATGTCTTGGAGAACTGGCTCGACCACGACATCGCTACACACCGTACTCAAAGGATCGGCCTCGAGGTCTCTCAACTCGTTGTGACGTTAGATTACAAAGCCCCTCGTTTGCAAATCATTGCATGGTCCACTGTGAAGTTTTCCCCACACGCACATACTGATGGAATGTCATCGAACGGTCAATAATAACGTAACATAACAGCATCGCGAAACTCTCTCTTAGTGAGGTTAAAACCCTGTTCATGAAGGGGAAGAGCTTTGACCCATACAGAGGAGCCCTTTTCGTGCGCTAGTTCTAGAGCTCGCATGGTCTTCCGTGGAGCAATTTGTTCTAGGTTCTCTGCGATCTCTGGAAGTTCTTTAGCTTTTCCACATTTGACAGCCTGGCGCCCAGACTTGATGAGGGACTCGTCGGGTAGTTGATGCGTTTGAGCCACGATATGTTCGATGAGAGGGGATGTCACCTGAATAGATGATGCATGTTCGCGTGCCGCTTCGTGACATGGGTTGCTCAAGCCAAGGTAGCCTAAGCGCACAGGTAGTGTTAGAACATCTCTATCCAGTTGGCTACACTAATGATAAAGCACAGCTATCAATGACTGAGAAAAGAGTAGAAGAAGCTCCTGATCAACAGCATATCCTTCATTCGTAATCGAAAACAGCAGTGCATTACAAACATAGCCTGCCTGCCGAGCTATCCTGACACTCGATCAGCCTACGATCTTCTTGCTATGTTTGTAGAAAACGCCCATTAACTGGCTTTGATCAAACCTTTTCATGAATGCCCTAGAGGCAGCAGAGCAACATGTCAATCGGTCTAGCTCAGATTTCGAATTTATCATTGACCAGCGTTTCTTTTTGCTACCCAAGCAGAGAGAGTGGAGTTTTGCTGGTACTTACACAGAAGATAATTTTGTTGTGATACTTAGTGGGCTTCACATTGAAAACACAGCCTATAAAGTGCTTAGAACATAGATGAATTGGTAGCGGATAAACGAAGGTTGTGCCTTCCGCCAGCGTAAAAACTCAAGGCGTGGCCGATTCGTTTGTTATTGCAAGGCACCTCACAAGAACAAAACATGTACATCAAGTATGGGTCGCCTGTCGTCACCCTCTGTAGCAGAAGGCTCACTAGAATACCTTTTCAAAGTTACTGTTAGTGATGGTCGAGTAAATTCGATTGATGAGTGAAAAGAAGAGATGCCAAAGAAGTTCCCTTTATTTTTTTTTCTCCGATCGAGTTCTTCTTTGAGAGATTTGCTGTCTGCAACTTGCCCGCACTTTTAGAGAAGCTAACTTTGTTTTCTACATTCACGCTCTAATCAAGATTGTCCCTTGGATGTTTGCCATAGACCAGACCAATTACACAAGCTGGCTTACTGTTCACTTCCGGTACATATGTAAACTTTCTGTGTCAACATCGTGCCGTGTCACAAAAACATGCCTTGTTTCAGGTACACAACACAAAGAGCCTGTTCTCAACATCGCTCTAAAATATGCTTATCAGCAGCTAACATCTGAAATAAAAGGAGACGGATAAGAAGTTGGGTTAAGAGAGAAACTTAAAGCGCTTAGAGGATATGATGGAAAGTAAATGGACTGGAAGTTGCACGAATAAGCAAAGAATTTGAAGATTTCACGCCAGCACCGAAGTATCATTATAATTAATTCAAGTTCCCTTCACTAAATTCACCAATCACAACATTGGTTACAATCCCTTTAGTAACCAATTCAAGGAAATGACTTTGTAAAATTGTGGAATTTTAGTTACCGATGGCGGTTTTAAAGGAAACTTGAGAGCCATTTTGCAATATAATACGATATAAAACTATATCATACAATATTGGGCGATGCAGATTATGTCAATCGTGATAACTTTGTCCCCTCTCAGAGCTTTACATGATGCTCTCCGGGAACCTTTTCTCACGGTGACCAATATGTATAAGTAAACTGCTAAACGGCATCGAAAGCAGCTTTAGGCGCGCACTAATTTCAAATAACTGTCACTTGCATTAAAGAGAGGATTGTGAGTAGGGGCAAAAACATAGGGGTGGGTCGGGGGAGAGGGGTGGGAGAAACTCTGTCTACATCCACTTCTACAGAGCTCCTTAACCAGAAAGCACGCAAAAAAAATACTGGCATCAGTGAACAACACAGCAAACAAGCTAGTATTAGACAAAAGGAGTTGTAAGAAAGTTACATAAAAAGTTAACGTTTGCGTTCCGGTTTTCATAACTTCAGGTATATCCGAATTTCAAATGTAAATCAAAATGTTAAACATTTATTTCAGCACGTAAGTGAACACCGTTACTCAGCCATCAGAAAACCCCTTGGAAAGCAGCGTTTTAACAAAAAAAAACAAAAAAAAAACAGACTAACCGCCTTTTCAAAATTCCAAAGAAATGTAACACCAAGTTCGATTGCTGTGTGTACGGGATGCTGTATGAAAATGGTCATTCCTCACTTAATCTCCAACCGCAGTTTAAATATAAGTCATTTCATATATACTTCACACCGACGTGCTGTATATAAATGAGATCAAGCTCACACCGATTTAAAGAATAGTATACGGATGCAAACATTGAAAATAATTTGGACCAAATGTGTCACAATTTCTCAAAAAAGGTTAGCTGAACAATGGCAAAACTTTTAAGTACTTTCTGATGATATTGCTAATGGAAAGGGACAAGACATGGTTGACATGGACAAGTTTTGCATCCGTATTATTTGCCCACCAACTGTTTCTTAAGAGCATTTTTAGTAATATCATAAATGTCGGTGATTGTTGCTTTTTAAAAGGATTGTCATCCAAGATTATTTCCAAGTCAAATCAGCGCGGATTCTTACAGTGAGGAACATAGTGGACCATTTCAGACGATATGGAATCCTTAACCCCTTAGCAGTCGGTGGAAGCCAAGTAAATGTGATAACTTCTTGTCGCACTGTGATTGGTTCTCGCCTATGATCTATTAAAGGACAGACGCACGATTGACGTCATTAACAAGAACGAGAAGCAGCAAGAAGAAGAATAAAAGACGTTTGGAAATTACTTGGAAGAAAAAAATATTCGAGCACTGTCAGTCGGCAGTCGAGCGAGACTAAGTTGGTCTTGAAATAAACTTTACAGCAAAGATAGGAACCATTGCTTTGTCTCAAATGTGACAAGCCCAACAAACCAATCTTTTAGACATTAATTTATTTAAAATATTCTCAGCTTTAAAATAATTGTTGACAGCTCTGTCGACACAAATTGATATCAACGATGAAACATCAAAACATCGCTTTTTTAAAAATCAGTTCAAATCAACGCAACCTTCTTTTTTTTCGACGCAAATTTTCCAATTCGCTCCAGGGCACTGCAGCAAGCAAAGTATTGCTCGCTCGAGCTCACGGGCAACTGTAACAGCTCTAAGGTGTCTCCGACACTATATCAAACTGATTTGGGAATCTCCAGCCACTGAGGACACAAATTTTCACCGTCCCTAACGCTTCTTTCTCTTGTTCAAAACTCCGATAAATCGAATGCTGTCCAGTGTTGACCGCAACTGCAAGTTTACAGAGCGTATTTTTAAAACTCCTGTAACATCCAAGGCAACGTACAAGTTTTTAGGCTCACAGGGCCACTTAGATGACAATAACTGACTTGACTTTTCCAGCATTTTCTTTAAGATTTGTACATTTTTCAGTTCAATTCTGCTTTCTTTCCACAAAAAGCGACCGCACGAAATCACGATTAACAGTAGCGTGATTTTAATGGACGTAGTGACACGCGTAGCAACAAGTGAGATTGCTTCATTCTGTATAGATTATAGAATGATTACTTCAAATGGCTTTTTTCGTAGGCAGAGGCCGGCTTTTGACCGTTGAAATAAAAAATGCTTTTTCTGTGGTAGAAAGTTGTCTCTTTGTTATATTAAACAAATAAATTCCATGTTGCTGTGTCTTCGGCTGTTCAGTAATAGATCACAGAAGACTTCGAAATCATGTTGTAACAGTATCAGTGACACTCCACTATCGCCTAGAGTGGACTTTTTTTGTTCTTACCATATGTTGATGTCACTTGTGATCTATTACTGAACAGGCGCACGGCAACATTTAATCTATTTGTTAATGTGGAACTACGCTCCTTTATCCTGAGAATAGGAAATTACAGCAGAGGGTCACTCGTTCAATTTCCTTTATAACATAGCAAGCAGAACCACGCAATCAAATTCAGTAACGTACGCGTGCTCCAAATCTCGATATTGCACTCTCGCGCTGATGGCGCGAGCAAATCGCTTTGCCAGAAAATTTTTTTTTCGCGCGAGCGGCCATTGTTAGCGTGGGGAAAAATATTCAGATATTTCGCGACAATAATGGATAGAAACAGAGACTCCACCCACCAGTCCCAAAACAAAGACAATTTCCGACCTTTTCTCTTGGGCTGGAGTTCTTAAATGAGGCTGAAAAAGAGAAAAACAACGGAACAGGAGACTCGGCATCGGCGCCATCACGATTCGCTTCACTGTTCGAGGGTGAAATGCAATTTTGACAGAAAGACACTCTGGTAAAACCAAACAAGTTACAAACTGGTCTGTTTCATCCTTCAAAGGTAAGCTTAAATTTTTCCGTTTTGAAATTGTTAAATATGAAACTCGAGCTTTCAAAAGAAAGATTGAAATAAAACCAATTCCTATTTTGTTTATTTCGCTTACCGCGAACAATCACTTCTGATATTGTTGTTCGTTATTCGCGTCGGATTTTATGCACAATTCCACCGGCTATGATATAAAACAATTGGTTCATGCTTTTAGCTGTGCACTATCGAGTTATGGAGCACTTGGGAAGTTTGGAGAGCACTCAAGAAGCTAGAGTTGCCCTCGGCTGCGCCTCGGGCAACTCTTACGCTTCTTTCGTGCTCTCCGAACTTCCCGCGTGCTCCATAACTCGATAGTGCACGGTAAAGCATGAACCAATTGTTAATTAAATCTCGGGAAATGTTCTTTGTATGGTAACCTTGATTATAAAGATTTAATATCTTTTCTCTCATGGGAATGGAAAGAGCTTTATCTGGTAGATATACTCCTTCCAACACATTTCTGGCTGTCATTTTTCCATTGCGTGACGCGCATATTTTCCGTATTTGGAACACTTTGTCATTAGGCCAATCAACATTCTATATCTTATAGAAGCTACGGTTGGATGATTACAATATTCACTTCACTTTTCGGAATTTGAAACTTAGGGTGCGTTTCTTTAAGTAAATCCCAGATTGGATTTTTAAATCCATAGAAATCCGAAAATGGATTTTGCGTTTCTTTATCAAACAGATTAATCGAAGATCTTTCGGATCATGGCACGTCAAAGGAACCGAAGAATCCACTTCCAGAGTAGATTCTTCGGTTCGTTTGAAGCACCATCATCCGAGAAATCTTGGATTGATCTGTCTAGAAAATAAAGGCAAAATCCGTTTTTCGGATTCCATCGGATTTAAGAATCCAACCTGGGATTTTCTTAAGGAAACGCCCTAGATCGAAGCGGCTCTGGATAAACGACCGCATTGTTTTGGCAGAACGCTTCAGGCGATGTGACTGAAACACAAGGGTATTACTAGTAAAAAGGGGTGTAATGGTTAGTTAAAATGTTGTATTTTTCCTTAAAAAGGTAGCAGGGGAAAAATGTCACCAAACACAGAAGATAGTTCTGCTAGATGATCAAAAGTTTCATTACTAACATGAAAATGCGTGCTCTTTTGTCAATGACCAAATCAAGAGGTGCATGCAGAAAATTCAGGAAGGAGCCAAATTTTTTGGCAACAATACACCTTCTTCCAGTTTATGTGAATATCCTTAATCTAATGGGTGACGCTTTAGAATGTCTGATATATAACCATCTGAAAATTAATAAAACAAACATATTTAAATGGAGAGAAGTACCAAGTCATGTTGCTTGAAGTACAAACGGCCCTATGCATTTTAAGCTTGCTCGAACAAGAACAAGAATGTTGTGCTACCTGATTGTGACTTGTGCAAGTCAAACAACATTACACAGGGATGGCAAGAACAGCTTGCTAACCGCTTAGAACACAGAAAAAAAAAACTATTTTGCAAAGAAATACTGAATTGTAGCCAAACTCACAAAACCGTGAACACCTAAAATATGTCTGTAATGTTTATTGTGAGATCTTTAAAACCACACAAACCACAGAAAATGGATATATGGCATCGGTCACAGAACTAAAGATGCATGATCGTATAGTTTTCCTTTTCACATTGTTAGTCGGGCGAGGCCGACTTTAAATTTACCCTGCATTTCTCACGTGCAATGGGGAATACCGCAGACCCTTCATAATGGCTCAACCTTCTTTCCACGATGTCGAAGTCGATGGCAGATACGTCGAATATCTTAATAGTGTAATCTTTTCTACGCTCAAACATACAGACCCACACACCGTTTGCGGTAGATCCACTCAAAAAGATGGCGTGTGTAATGAGCATATATTTCGAAACGGGTCGTTCCGCGAACTCAAAATAGCAAAAGAATCAAATGATTTAGCGGATTTAGCGAAGGTCTTACCAGAATCATACCAGAAATCAAATGAGTTTTCAGTGAACAGAAAATGTGGACAGAATGATATGTTGCTACAGGCGACAGAAGAACATTTACTGATAAAGACAAGGTGCGTCGTATTCAAACTCTAGGAAACGGCAACCGAGAAAGATGCCATGTTGGACTGCGAAAGTGGCTTTTATCAGAGTGAGGATAAACGTAAGCTTAATTGTCATAAGTTTAGGTCTAGTTATGTAACGTCTGTAGTCTGTGTAAGCTGTCATTCTCTGGCTCCCCATGAATACCTCCAAGGTGGTCAACAGGAGTTTTTCTTTATTGTAATTTGCAGCATTCGTTATCAGACGTTGATATCGACATTGATACGTTTACTCTAGCCCTCTTAATTGTTTGATAGACCTGAAAAGTTTTGTTTATGAAAGCCGCCGTTCTCTGGCTCGCCATGAATACCTCTAAGGAGGTAAACAGCAGTTTTTCATTATTGTATTTTTCAGTATTCGTTATCAGACGTTGATACGTTTCTTTTAGCCTTGTTTATTGTTTCATTACACTTAAAATCTAAAGTAATCAAAGTTTTGTTTATGAAAGCCGTAGTTCTCTAGCTTGCTATGAATACCTCCTAGAATGTCCAACAATCGGAGGACACTCTTCTCACGCGTTAACCATTGAGTTGTGAATATTTTGGTTACGATACTGAAATGTGGCTTTCTAAACGTTGTCTTATAACTGCGGTGTATTTACAATCAGCTGAGTAGAACAATAAGTAGTGTGGTTCACTAATAGTTATCATGCACGCTTAGTAAAATTTTGCTGGTTGAAAATAAGAGATGAAAATTCACTTAAACTTACATATTTCTGTAAATAGTCGAACCTCAGATTGCGGCAACCTCTCATAAGCGACCGCCTCTCCTCTTCTTTTAGGGTAAATATTAAAAATGTTTATTTTGGAACGCGCAAACAGTTTCAAAACAGCACAACGTTGCGGATTGCAAATAACGATCTCGTTATTTCACGTGGCCGCCAAACACCCTGAAGAAGGCAGTAATGCAGAAACGTCGGTTGATTTACACCGCCATTAAGCGTCCTTTTTTAAAAGTATCTCTAACATTTACTTGTAGTATAAAAGATGCTCTATACATTTTAGAGTACCAACCTCGTTGGGAACGAGGTTGTTAGAGTACTGACCAAAACATATACCAGAGTGTGTTAAACCTTGGTCCTAGGGCCTTTTCCCTTCCCACGCCATGGAAAAGGCGAGGTTGATAGTGTGTTGTTTAGAAGTGCTACCTCGAATTAGGAGGCCCAGTACCTCAGCATAATAACATGCGGAGCCTGGAAATGACAGGACGTGGTTAAACTCAAACGTGAACAGCGAAAAAAAGATGACAAAACATTGACTGTATTGCAGAGTAAACTGACAATGTTTTGAAATTATGTGTAATTACATTCTTCATAACTTCTTTTTGGAAAACGCGAAAACCTGGGTCGGTCGAACGATGCTAAACGTTCGAAAACGGGGAATAACCTTAGGGGACAAAAAAAAAATTACGCCACGCCCACAAACGAGGACCTTAGACAAACAAGTAACTGGTCAAAACTAGTAGCAGCATATCTTACTGTAGCCCGACTTACGATCTTAGATCGTAATTATTATTAATAATTACGATTATTAATTATTATTATTGTTCTTCTTGTTATTATTGTTCTTCTTGTTCTTAATTATTATTATTATTAATATTAATAATTACGATTATTAACTATTATTATTGTTCATTTTTTTTGAAAGCATTTAATCCGATCTATTTTGATCTTATCGTCTGTTATGCACATATGAAAATATTTGTATTGTATATGCGCAATATAAGTTTTATATTTATTATTTATTATTACCGGTACCGGGTCCAGCTGGAAGGCTGCAACCGGTCATAAAATGCTGTCCGTTCCTTTCGTTTTTTCAACGTCTCATTTCCAGGACCCCACTTTATGCTGTGACAAAATCGTTTTTACAGTAACTTTACTTGCTCAGATGTATCCGTCATTCTGAGAAAAGCACGAGGCAATGGAGGACATTCAAGACAAATATTATAACTTATTTGGGAACGACACGAAAGCTTATTACAAAGCGCTATAGACGTGCCCGTGAACCAAGCAGAATTTCACTGCGATTTCTAAGACGTCTCAAGAACAAGAGCAGCATGTTAAAAAGTTTCTCTTCAAAATGATGTCGTCGATTCTTATACCGAAGTCCTAAAAGCTGCATCGCTATGTTAAAAAGGTTAGAAAGCTTTGTAATACACGTCATAAATGTAATTATAAACAGGATCCAAAGAAATTGTATGTAATTAAAGTGAGTGTACCCAAGAAACCTTATTTGTTGTCTTTCTGTAGTCTCTTTTATCACACGTACGTGATAATGAAACTAAAGTAATTGTAAAGCACTTCGATATTTATCGTAGTTCTCTTGTAATAGCGAAAGCCATAAACTAAGTACAGATGTCGAGAAGAATCCAGGACCTACTCAAAACAACACTGATTCTCATGAAACAATGATTAAGCCTGTTATGCAAAGTGACGGCCCAATAATGCAGTTGGTTTCTCCTATGATTTTGGTGGACTCTAGATTATATGAACTTGCAGTTGGTTTACAGACCATAGATGTTGGAGGTGCAGGTGACTGTTTCTTTAACTAGACTCTGTATCACATCAATTATATGGCGATAACAACCATCATATGCAAGTCTGTAGTGCTGGAGAGATATATGGGAGATCACCCAGAGAGATTTGTTGAGAGGGATACTGAAAATCCATGGCTCAGATATCTGAATAATATGTGTATTCAAGGTACATGGGCTGATGCACTTTTTATTCAAGCAGTCACCGATGCATTTAATGTTTCTATTCAAATAGACGAATCCAATCCAGGCTTTTCACCGATCACTACTGTTAATCCGGTTCAGGAAAGAAATAGACTGTCCACAATTACCATAGGTCATATTGATGAATGTCACTATGCATCAACCACTCCCTTGCAATCAAATGTCTCCATTTAAATGTATAATCAGTCAACAAATGATATTCAATCTTCAATAAATAAACATTTTATTATGTCTATATGTGCAGTGATTATGTCTTTCTATTATCAAATCATGCACTTACTGGGATTTTTTAACACTGGAGGCTCACCATGAATATGCATGCAGGTGGTTTCATTAGAAGTGTGATGTGCACATTGTTAGCAAACTGCCTCGTATTATAACCATCTATGGGGCTGACATTGAAATAAAATTCTCACAGGTGATTCAGAGCTCTTTGGACGGTGCCTACTTTTGTTAGTGCGCACACGTTCTGCGCATGACGCAAGCCATGGTTTAGCGCGCGCGCGCTGGGGTTGACGTTGACGCAATCAACTACGCCACCAAGCACACGACTAAAATTAAAGCAAAATTTTCCTACGGTGATGAAATCAATTTTATGGAGATCAGAATAGCAGCATATCGCTAACCACTTACTGTTAACGTCTTCCAGCTGAAAACCTAGCTGTTATCTTTCGAAAATTACGCTGAAATCCAACTGCAAACATGTACCTGCAGATGGCGTAGTACGCGCGCAGAAACGCAAATGTCTTACTTACTGGGGAGGTCACAGGAAAAAATGTCATGGTTACCGTAAAAGTTTTCAAAAAGATCAATAACTTTAAAAAACGCGTGGTTACCCTGCATTTTTGCTGCGAAATGGAAGCGGCAAGCCTATTCAACTTGTGATTAGTTTCTGGTCGTGAGCAAAAAGTATTTAGACTGTATTATTTGCTGAACCAGAGGAAGGCTGTCAGAGACGCTAAAAGCGATTTTGCAACGATTTCGTTATTAAAAACGTAACAAAAATGATGTTAATGTTACTATTTGCCATGTAGTTTAAAGATCTTTTTAAATGTGTTTGCCTTTCTGTTTGTAAAGGCGAATTCTAAGGAAAGCTGTGAAAAATATCGTTACCCTCTTTTTTTCAGAAAAATGCTGATGTCAGCATTTTTGTTGAGATTCAAGCCTAATTATCTCGATAAAATGCGTGGCTACCCCTATTTTTCTTTGTGGATTCCAATAGCCCTTGCAAATACCTACATTTTCCGCGTGGTCCTAACTTGGCGCAAAAACCTTTGTATTTAGTAGGCACCATCCTTAACACAGTGCTATCATGTTAATAAGGAGTTTTTTTGTGGAATGTATTTTAAAAGAAAATGCAAGAAGTTGTGTTACACCAACTGGATACTTATTTTGTTGTAATGATGTCTACATAAACTGTAAAGTTTAACGTAGCACTTCAGATACTTGTTACTTTGTGTTGACCCGTGTAAAGAAGGTAAGTGATATCTATAGGCTAGATGACTGTATCAATGATGGGAAACAAAATATATCTTATTCTTTATTTTGCTGTCAGCAGTTTCAAAATGCACCTACAGAAAAATGAAATATACAGTGTTGCACCAGAAGAAAATAAACACCCAGTATCATTTATGATGGACAAACAATGTGGAAAATTGGCATCTCCTGTTTTGTTTCCTAAAGGCAGATATGGTTACACTACAGAAAGAGAGATAAAGTTTACTCCAACTAAATACTTTAATGCGCAGTTACTTCATCAGTATTCACCCTAGCGATGTCGGATGGATGAAAAAGTTTGGACGCTGTTGCACGGTGTCTGACACTGCGACAATGCAAAGCTCTTAACTTATCGAACTTGCATGCGCCAAACTTTGTTTGTGCGTTTCAATACCGTACAATTCGCACTCGCTACAGAAAGCTTCGTGAAATATTTCCCGACAAATAATTAAACCTTATTAGAAGGACGTTTATCACTCCTTTGACTTATGATGCGACAAAACAGAATGTTTCAAATAACCTTTGTCACGCAATATCTACGTTAGCGAGATTTGAAAATTCTCAACTGTTTAAAATGCAGGACTCCCTGACCTTTTCTCTTTTCACATGATTCATTCAGTAGACGTTTTCTTTTTCTACAGAATATTTGCGATAAAATCGATTTTTATGTTTTTATATATTTCTTTGTTGATGTAAACGGCCCTTATGCCTGCTAGTGTAAACGTGGGTTGCCAAGGCAAAAGTGGCCCCGGTAAAATTCACGAAGTGATTCTCGTTATTATTAAGATACACCTTCTGTCTTAAAGTACTGCTGAAAGTCTAAATAATTGCTAAATTTTTATCCTTTTGTGTCGAGAACCACATCCAGTATTCACTTCAGCTGTGGAAAATCTCGCCGACTCATACAGTCACCCATGTGAAGCGACAATTAATTCGATACGGCTTGCGATGAATAAAAAAAATAAAATTTGATTCTATGGTTTTACTGACCTAATAGTGTTATCCTAGGTTAAACTAGGGACTTAGTTTATTTTAGCAAATAATTAAAATTCTTTGGGCTCATAGTGCTTCAGTGGCTCACAGTGCACCCGGCAATTAGTTGTGGCAAACAATAATTGCCTCAAATTTAAGTTTTTCCTTCACAAATAAATTTGCTCTTGATTTACATATTACAAAGTATAATCATGTAAGACTTCAATTTCCATCAATATACCTTGTCACTTTTTGTTATTAAAATAATTTTAAAAAAAATGAAAGTACTGATTTTGATCATTCGTGCTTCAGTGATTCAACAGCCGTCAGTTGCATCAACTCAGCACATTGGTATTGGGGTATCAGTTTTCTCATGTTAAAATATCCCAAACCCTCGTTGCTACTGTTTAAATAGCCTGTAACAGCAATTATCCTATTGCTTGTATGACCCAAATGGCATATTATTCTATGTTATTGTCATTAATGAGATATGAATGCGCAACTCCTCCCTCAGCCGCACTGGTCGAAATGAATGAACCGTAAACGCCATACATCACCTTAAATATTCTTTAATCAATCCACACTACAGTGATAAGCCAATCTCTTTCTTCCCAATCCTAATCCATCCGCTCCTTCCTGATTGGGTTCCCCATCCCAGGTTGTCCATCCAACCTCACGAGGTTTCTTAGCTTCAGCCAGCCCGGCTTCCCTCGAACTCGACATCTTGCTCCCAACTGAGAAATACAACAAAAAAAGAAACTTTGATATGTTCCGGCACGTCTATGTCACACCGGCCGCCTAAACAAAGGATCGTATAAGGCAAGACAAGCCACAAGGGAATAAAAGAGGTCCAATACCCACAAACCAAAGGGGAAATGATGTCTTCCCTGAAGATGGGGATCCCCAATCAGGAGAGGGCAACACGCCCGGAACAGGACGTCCACAGGATAGCCAAGAATTTTGAATAAGTTATTTGAGTTACTCGCCCTAATACAGGGATATTTAAATCAAAGATCCAGGATTCCTTCTTCATTTTTCAAATGACCCAGGATGTATGAATGCAACGTCGAAGAAAATTGACTGCTATTACAGCTCCATTCATCTCTCAACCTTTTAATATTTCATAGATGCCTAATTACATGATTCATACGAGACTTCATTTGCAATCCAATCAATCACCATTTGAAACCATTACATCTTAACATTCTTTTTAAATGCATACATGTACTCTCCTCATTTACAGTTCTCAGACCTCGTTCCGTGTTTGATCTTTCGGGTTTGTTCCTCTCCACCACGAGAACTAACTCTGTAAGTCAGCGCGTAGTGTCCACATCCTTGACAGGCATAACCGGATTAACTCCATCTGGCTCTCTTTGTCTACGCTGACCAAAGCCACGTGGTTCCCCAAAGCTTTCTGGTCTGGCACAGCTCGTAAATTCCTTATCCACTTTGGACATTCTGTCAAACACCTTTATGTTCCTTGTCACCCAACAAAACAAGTAGGTACACGTGAAACTGATCTTCTGAAACCAAAGGCTTCCCTTTACATGACTAGAAACGGCCGAAAAATAACTGGCCATCTCGTGTTTGCTCTCCATGGCCACAACCTTGAGCTGGGGAACCTGTCGAGTAATGCGTCCTTACAAAACGGCAAATTCTTAGAGTTCGCCGTTTGCACAATTTGTCCCAAGATAGCATTCACGCTATCTTTCTGGAATCGTTCCATTACCCTGATACGCTTCTCAATTGCTTGAAAGAGATTCTTGAACGCAAAAGAGAAACCAGGAAACAACCCAACTTCATGAACGCAATTTCATGCGGCATAGTCATAAAATGATACAACAAGCACCATTCTTCCAGTAATTCTGTTCATTGTTCATTCATATCTTTCGTTATTCGTACATTCATTTCTCAGTATAAGTCCAACCCAATACATTTATTCCAGCATCATGTACATTTGGCCCACTACGACTGCGAGTATATCTCTTATTTCTTCCCATTACCACGAGTGAGGTATCTCTCTCATTTCCTCTCAATACGATCACAAGTGTCTCTCTTAATTCTCCCCACTACGATCACGAGTGAGGTATCCTTCTCATTTCCTCCCACTACGATCACGAGTATCACTCTTATTTCTTCCCACTACCTCGAGTGCATGAGGTATCCTTCTCATTTCCTCCCACTACGATCAGGAGTATCTCTCTCATTTCTGCCCACTTCGATCACGAGTTAGGCATCACTCTCATTACCTCCCACTACGATCACTAGTATCTCTCTCACTTAATCCCATTACGATCACGAGTGAGGCATTGCTCTCATTTCCACCCACTGCGATCACGAGTAAGGCATTTCTCTCAATTCATCCCACAACGATAACGAGTGAGGCATCTCTCTATTTTCTCTCCTCTGCGACTCTGAGTGAGCTGTCACTCATTTCTTTCCAGTACGATCACGAGTAAAGTATCTCTCTCATTTCTTCCTACTACGAACACGAGTAAGGTATCTCTTACATTTTTTCCCACCGCTACGATCACGAGTAAGGTATCCCTCTCATTTCTTCCTACTACGATCAAGAGTGAGGTATCTCTCCGTCATTTCCTCCACTACGATCGCGAGTGAGGTAACCCTGTCATTTCTTCTTACTACAATGGCGAATAAGGTATCTACTATCGTTGTCAAAACAGAAGAACAGTCGTCCACGTCAACACGAGCTAGGTATCTCTCGAAACATATTACATTATGAATAATGGTACATAATGCCTACACAGGACACTCGGACCAAAACGATAAACCACACGCAATCTAATGAAAGAGAGGTTTGAATACTTTCACTTCGTTACCGGCACCAGCCACGAAGTATCCCTTACACTTGCTATAGACATAACCTCGAGCAGGTATAACAACTTTTTTCACCACAATTGAATGTAAGGCATCCCATAAAGTAAAATCTCGGTTTTCTAACGTGTAACCAGCCACCTGTAATTCACTCACTTCTTGGCCTGCCGCCGGCTCTACCGCTTGACCTGCATTAACTGCTGCTGAATTTCTCCCGCTGGTGGAATAGCGGGTACTAAGTCCTGGTCTCCCATGTCTTTAAGTCGGGGTTGATTTTTCCAAAAAACAAGTTCCGAGTCTACTGATTTCGATTTCTTGCTCACCAAGTTATGCCAGAGCGTCATTTTCCTTTTATGCAACCCACGGCCACCAACGAGGGGGCTTGCTAGTCTCAAGGAAAACACCCTTCCCGTGAAGAATGTCAGTAATGGCCTTGATCACGCCAGAATATTTTTATGCAAATGACTTTGCATAGTAAACTGGCCAACGTGCAAATAGTCCAAAAATGAAGTAGATTCTAGAAAGTAAATTTAACAAAGCCTACAATGATTACAGAAAGATTGAGGGTTGTAATTGTTTTATTCAATTGACACATATTTAGATTAAGCTTTTGCCTACAAGGATAATACAAAGCTGGAATATTTACTGTAGTATTCCCACTCCTGTTACCCTAGTACTATCTAGTGAAACTACAACCTGCCTTTTGTAAGATTTGTGCCTCATATAGAACCAATCAATTGCAACCATTTTAGCGTTCTGCAAACAGAATAAAAAGTATACATGTAAATCAACAAATTAATTTCAATATTATTATCAGCTAAGGACTTTTCAATTACTGTATAACTAAAGCGACAAAATAGTCACCTATTAATTGGTTATAAACTGCAACTAGATTCTAACCTAGGACCTACAGAAATTTGATTATTCCTAATATTTTGAACTTTAACACCAAACATTTAAGTAGATTATGGGAGTAGCATCTTTTTCTTTTATTTTCTTAAGATATTAATCTATGCAGTGCATCATTTACTCTGAATGATGGTACTGCTTACAAAATCTAATAATTCTAGCTGTTCTATTTTAATGATTCTGTGAAAGGCCAGGGGAATTACTGTACAATCAAATATTCTTTGATGGCCTATGCTGAGTTTAGTAATGTTGCTGAAAGATGTTCAGACTTCACTTCCACTTTGCTGGCAATAAAATTGAATTTGGCCGTGTAAACCGCAGACTACGGGCTGCAGAGTGTTATAAAATGCAGACTGAAATTAAAGATGCGCACTTAAGACTACTCACTTCTAAAGTATATATTTTGTTATAATAATAGTTTCACACACTGAGCTTACCACCAATTTCATTGATACACGACACCTAGCCAGAGTCAAAACTCTTGCGAGCATTTGCCATCTCTCTTCTGTCAATCATTCATTCTATGGTGATATACTTGTAGGCCAAGACCCTCTTGTTTTCAACATATGGCGGGTACTGTGTAGCCTGCTCGTTGAACATGCAATAACTGCTTGTTATTCTTTAAATTTACTTTGGCGACTCAGGTGTTTTGCTTACGCAAGGGAATTTTCGTGAGCATTATACATGAAGCAAGATTTCTGCTTGTGGGGAAGACGTAAGCGAAAAAAAATTTCGAGAATCTACATGTACAGAAATAAATCCAGTGTTGATTAGCCACCCCAGAGGGTCTGGATGGGGAGGGGTACAAATGCCAGTTGCCAGTTAAAATTTTGGCCATTTGTCAGTTGTCAGTTAATTGGCTGTTAATAATTATTTAAGTAATTTGGTTATTTCTTTTTTATTTAAAATTTAGCTCAAAAGGCACATTAAATGTAAATTGTATCACTAATTCGAAGAATTGCTAAACTAAGAACCTTTTTCTTTTTTCATATTTGGAGTTAAATTCATTACAAGTGGCTTTCTATCGTCACTCTCCTCCTTGCCCGAGCATACTGAACATTCCTCTCTAACCCTTTGACACTTAGCTCATCAAAATTCACCTTCAAAATATTTGAAGTATATCGTGAGACAGACAACCAAATATCGGAAGAGTTCTTTCTTTTTTTGTTTGTTTGATTTGATTGGGTATTGTTTGTCAATTGTTCAATTGTGATTGGCTGGGATGAAGTGATCAAGGAGTATTGCACCCGCCCAAACAGGCGCGTTGAGAAGAGAGTAACAAAATATGTTTTCTCCTGTGTAACATGAAATCTGAATTGATGGGTGCTTCGTTTGCTGTTGATCAGCTATTACTACAACTGCGAAGCGGGCGCAGAAAAGAATGTATTTGTCTTTCGCCGCGGCCACCCCGTTACGTTCGGGCCATTTCATACCCCCGCAGCTTCTATTTTGTTTGTGATCTCGACGAACTCAAGACAAATAGAGGGTCTGTGGACAGACTAGCAGAAATAAGCCCAGTGACTTGCTCGGCGTACAATCATCATCATATGTGAATTAGTGTTTCATTTAAAGGGCTGAAGTGTTTGGTTTCTATGTTTTGTTGTAAAATCTGACGTGTAACGATCGCTCCACTTAGGAAAGGTGTTGAGAAGCAAGCACACGCGGTGGTTCGCAACCGCTGCCGCAAAACTACAAAATGTAGTCATACATTAGGCCACTGCAATTATAACATAAGTAATCTCAAGAGAAAATAAATGTTACATAGTGCATTACGTGAAAACAAGGGCGAAAATATTCTGAAAGCGTAGCAATTCCCAGAGGGTTTTCCGAACTAACTTCCGTGCTTAAAGTTACACCACTACATGAAACGAAAACACAAGCACTAAGAATACATACTGTTCATTTCGCTACCTGAGTTATCCAGGATACTTGGATGCTCGAGCTTCCACTGGTCGTCCATTGTGATGGTGAAGTCATCACTTTTCCCGCCCGTTTTCGGTGCCATCCAATATAGATCATAGATCATAGGTGAAATGACTATATTAAAGAAATATATTAACGAAATGTGACACTCAAGCGTCCTGCTGCTAAGATTTAATATAAAACGTGCATTTGTCTGACGAAAATAGTAAAACATTGTTATTTACAACGGGTTTTGAAGGATAGTAGGGCAATAGGATATTCTGTGAGTTGTCAGTTAAACCCTCTACAAATGTCAGTTGTCAGTTAAATTTTAGGCTATTTGTCCGTTGTCAGTTAAAATTTTGGCCGTTTGTAAGTTGTCAGTTAACCCCATCCAGACCCTCACCCCAGACAGGAAAACCAACACAAATGGACGGTAGGATAACTTTAAAGGAGAATAACAATCAACCACGTTGAACGGACAGGCTACACAGTGGCCACATTATTTTTGAAAACAAGACCGGCAGTCCAATAACACCATATAAGGAATGCTTTATTTACAGAAGCGAATCGCTAAATGCATACAAGAGGTTTGATTCAGGGATCGCGTATCAATGAAATTGGTGGTAAACATGACTATTCAAGATAATTGCAGTGAAAGACTACACTCCAGTCAACCTGAATCACACTCTGGTTACATTCAATATCACTCCAGTTAACCGGGATATCACTCAGTTTAGCCTGGGTATCACTCAGGTTAGCCTGGATATCACCCAGGTTAGCCTAAACAATGCTCAAGTTACCCTGTTTACGGTTAGGTCTCAAAGGTAGAAATTAAATAGTAACATCATTCAGTTAAAACAGTCTACGCTCTGTCAGTCTGCATTTTACTCTCAGTCTGCATTATGCAGACTTACTTTTCCCTGTCGGTCCGCAGTAGGCTGACCGCTGTAATCAACCATAAAGCCTACCGCTATCAAACATCCTTTCAAAAAAGGTACCTATTCCACAGGTCACCCAGACGTATTTTTAAGGTTTGTATGGTGAACTGTGGCTGAAATGTAAGAGTTTGTATGGAAATTAAGAGATAACATTAAAGTCGTTCAATGTATGAGTTATTTAATTACCAAATAAATGCTCTTGGACAATCAATGTTATCGATCTTTCTAATTCTGGAGAGTTCAAACGAGATTTGAGCGATCGAGTTTTGATATATCTGCCCTATATATGGTGTTATAATAAGAGACAAGGTAAGAAACTTCGGCCAGTTTGACGACAAAACACTCTTCGGAATCGAGTAAAATTTGCTCACAAAAGTGGCATTTACTCAATATTTCTCGCTGAACTCACAATTTATGGCCTCTAGTTTCTCTCTCTGCAATCCATTGAAGTCCACACAGAGATTTCAGTGTGCCAGCTGAGCGGTGACAGCAGCAAACTAACCAACTGGGGTGGGGGGGGGGGTAACCCCCGCTATTTTGCCCAGCTAGCGCACTGAAAACTGAATGTGTTCAACTTACAATTTCTCATCCGTGGGTCTTGTTAATTACCTTTCGTATACGCGTTGCTTGTGATCTGACATGTTTCAAACAGAGCAGGAATTTTTTCTCTTACCTAATTAAGACGAAAAATCGCTTGAGATCTAAAAATTCTGTTCAAAATGGCCAAATTAGACGTGCTTTGCAGGGCTACAAACTCTCCACAACATGGCGAATTAATGCATCGTTCCCAGTGCTGCGCGGCCCCTCTCCAGTGGAGAGAATCAGCTGAGTGCAGGCGCAGGACTTTGTAAAGGGCGGGCAGAATAAATAGAGATCGAGATCGATTAAATGTAGAATGTGTGGGTCGTAAATAAACGTTAGAAAACAGAACGATACAGTCCGATGGATCGCTGAAACAGCGGAACACAGAGATTTACTTAACGCTGTGGATGATCCTGCAACACCTAGCTTTACTTCACGCCACTGTTCAGTATTGCTGCGTCTTTTGTTTTGTTTTGTTTTGTTTTGTTTTTTTATTTACGATCTTCCTGGCTACTACGTCTTATAATTTCACTGACTCCTAAGTAGTAGTTCACAATAGTTCGAAGTAGATTTCGCTCTTTCAAAAAATCAACCATTGGCTGCTTATGTTTCGTAAGTATTTCAAACTTCTTCACGACCGGCTTCAGGTATATATAACTCTCTCCTATGATTTGTAAGGTTAGGGATTTATTTTAAAATATAACATTGTGTACCTTTTACCTCCCCACCCACCATCTTCACTTTAGACTCGCATTTATTGGCTCTAGGTACAAAATAGTGTTCAATATATCTGAAAGTTTCCTATTTATAACAAAGGAAGTTATAGGAAGTTTCTCATACAATTAGTTTTTTGCGTTTATAGAATCAGCGATTGAATCAAAAGTTAAATACTGTGCTTCTCCAGCCGGTGGATAAATAACAAATTCAGATATACTGAACACAATTTTGTAACTTGAGCCCAAAAATGTGAGTCCAAAAAGTGCAAGAAAGAAAAGACTCAGTCTGCACTGCAGTCTGCGTGTTCTGGCGCGACCGATTTGCCAGTGAACAAAGCTAAGTTGACGCAGACAAATAAAATCAAGAACTTTCTTTAACGGAAAGGAACTCGACTCTAGCTTTTACCTGTTTACGAACATAAATAAATTTCACTTTACAGTTTTAGGGATTGTGTATTTTGGGGTTGCGTACGGAAAATGTCTGTGGAACTCAGTTGGTTAATTACGACAAACATGCGTTATTTATGACATTTATAGCAGTGGGCAGGTAGAACGTTAAACATTTCTTCTTTTAGAGGTTCCAAATATGTATGCAGCTTCTTTTGGAGGTTAATCCAAGAAGACGACTTTTCTATAAATATAAATATTCAGGTAGTTATAGGTTAACATACTGTCGTAAATATCACTGCACTGGAACTCGTTAACTGTCATTGACTTCACTTTTTAGCAAACAAAGTTACTGAGTACAAATGTGACTTTTAGCTTCTTCTTTGACCCTGTAAGATTTCATTTCTGGAAATAGCTTCTTGCAATAATGGTTTCAGAGAGATATCACCAAAAAATGTTTCGAAATAACGAAGTGTCTGTTTTTCTGGCAGTAATCAGTTTCGTTACACTTGGGCCAAAGATCACATTTTCAAGCAGAAGTGCTGCATTTAGCTCGCTATCTCAGCGCTCGCGATTTTAATGACCCAAAAATTTTATTTCTCTAATTTGAAGAATAAACAATTCTCTTTCTGACCAAACTAGTCGTTTTGGGAGAATCCGTGTACCAGAATACCTTTTTATCATTTGGATATAGACTAAATGTAGATCTCTCGTTTAGCTGTCTTGGGTCGTTAACTTAGAAAACTCCTCAAATGTTTTAGTTCTAATCAAATCACGATCTAATTAGCTCTAAATATACAAGAAAGGAATTAAAATGCGACGTGTAATCAGTTTTAATAAAAATTTTCCTTTTCAGTGTACGAGCCTCTGAATATACCGCTTACTTTCAATCGATTTTGGCCGATTTGGTGCATCGAAAAGAAAAAAATCGTAAAAAAAATTGATTTAGCGAACTTGAAACAATATTTTTGCAATTAGTGCCCGTAGGGCTTCATTCTGGGCGAGTTTTAAAAAATTCGATTTTTTGCTATTTCGAAGTCTAGTTGATATTTACGCGGAACTGCTCTTATTAGTTCGAAGTCGTCTCAGCTCCTTTAAAAGAACTTAAACATTGGCTACCTATGTTTCCGACAGAAGATTTCAGTGATCTTCACAACCGGTTTCAGGCATATACAGCAGCTGGTTTTAGCAGACCTCTATTTTCTAACAGACGTGTATCCACACCTTTCTAAGTGGAGCGATCGTTACACGTCAGATTTTACAACAAAACATAGAAACCAAACACTTCAGCCCTTTAAATGAAAACACTAATTCACATATGATGATGATTGTACGCCGAGCAAGTCACTGGGCTTATTTCTGCTAGTCTGTCCACAGACCCTCTAGTCTTGAGTTGTCGATCACAACAAATAGAAGCTGCGGGGGTATGAAATGGCCCGAACGTAACGGGGTGGCCGCGGCGAAAGACAAATACATTCTTTTCTGCGCCCGCTTCGCAGTTGTAGTAATAGCTGATCAACAGCAAACGAAGCACCCATCAATTCAGATTTCATGTTACACAGGAGAAAACATATTTTGTTACTCTCTTCTCAACGCGCCTGTTTGGGCGGGTGCAATACTCCTTGATCACTTCATCCCAGCCAATCACAATTGAACAATTGACAAACAATACCCAATCAAATCAAACAAACAAAAAAAGAAAGAACTCTTCCGATATTTGGTTGTCTGTCTCACGATATACTTCAAATATTTTGAAGGTGAATTTTGATGAGCTAAGTGTCAAAGGGTTAGAGAGGAATGTTCAGTATGCTCGGGCAAGGAGGAGAGTGACGATAGAAAGCCACTTGTAATGAATTCAACTCCAAATATGAAAAAAGAAAAAGGTTCTTAGTTTAGCAATTCTTCGAATTAGTGATACAATTTACATTTAATGTGCCTTTTGAGCTAAATTTTGAATAAAAAAGAAATAACCAAATTACTTAATAATTATTAACAGCCAATTAACTGACAACTGACAAATGGCCAAAATTTTAACTGGCAACTGACATTTGTACCCTCCCCATCCAGACCCTCTGGGGTGGCTAATCAACACTGGATTTATTTCTGTACATGTAGATTCTCGAATTTTTTTTCCGCTTACGTCTTCCCCACAAGCAGAAATCTTGCTTCATGTATAATGCTCACGAAATTCCCTTGCGTAAGCAAAACACCTGAGTCGCCAAAGTAAATTTAAAGAATAACAAGCAATTATTGCATGTTCAACGAGCAGGCTACACAGTACCCGCCATATGTTGAAAACAAGAGGGTCATGGCCTACAAGTATATCACCATAGAATGAATGATTGACAGAAGAGAGATGGCAAATGCTCGCAAGAGTTTTGACTCTGGCTAGGTGTCGTGTATCAATGAAATTGGTGGTAAGCTCAGTGTGTGAAACTATTATTATAACAAAATATATACTTTAGAAGTGAGTAGTCTTAAGTGCGCATCTTTAATTTCAGTCTGCATTTTATAACACTCTGCAGCCCGTAGTCTGCGTTTTACACTGCCAAATTCAATTTTATTGCCAGCAAAGTGGAAGTGAAGTCTGAACATCTTTCAACATTACTAAACTCAGCATAGGCCATCAAAGAATATTAAATTAGAGTTATTCGCCTGGCCCTTTCACAGAATCATTAAAATAGAACAGCTAGAATTATTAGATTTTGAGGGGGGCGTAGGGGCCCATTAGAAACCGGAAAACCGCGCAAAAAATCGTCGAAAACCGCCAAACCGCAAGAAATTTCGTCCAAAACCGAAAACCGAATAAAACTCCTCACTTTAGAATCTCTCTTTCTGTTATTAATTTTTATACGTATAAACTTATTTTACTTTCCGAAGTTCTTTCTGGTTAATTATTCCCTTGTTAGTGAAGAGCACATCGTAGCCTAAAAAGCTCCTTCATTTTTATGTAAATCAGCTCAACACACCTTTGGCAATGTGAAACTAGAAACAAATTGCCATTTTATAGGTGAGTTTTAATTAAAAAGGACACCACATTATGAAGTTAGAAGTTACTTTTTGATTGCCAGGCACAATGGAAACCCGATTTTGCAACCAAACTACTTCATTTTACAACCAAATAGTCTCTCCTTCGCTTTTATTCCACATGAACGGAGCGAGTGAGCCGGCAATGTTATTTCCGAGACGAAACGGGGAGACCACTCGCAATTGAGCTATAGAAACTCCATAGTCCAGTCTTTTGCTTTGATGTTATTTTGATCTTTTCATAGATTGCTTGGCCCCGGGGGGAGGTACTTCCTTATTAGAGGCTAATTGGGATGTGCCGATGGGATTGCAGTTTCAAGACTAGATTAACTATCATGGGGTCCCACCATTTTCAATAGAGTTACTAGAATCGGGTCGCAGATCTTCTGATTTTTGGGGTAAGACAGTTCCTCATATTTACGGTGAGCAAAGGTACCAGAATGTTTGCTGTGTGGGTGAAAATGTAGTGTTTTTTATTCAATTTAGGTGTATACTTAAATAGAAAGTGAGTAAGTTGGAATCGCGTAAATTACATATTAATTGCCTAAAATTGACTAAGATGGAGTCTATAATTGACAGCAGAAAAACTAAAATGGGGTAGGGGCTCTGAGAGGCCAGTGGCACAGACCAAGCAAAAATTAACCCACGTACCTCCTCCGGGCTGCTTGGCAGAGCCTGCGTAGCTTCGCGGTTTTAGCAATTTGAGGGCGCTAGGAAAGCGGGAAAGCAGTTACGACCCAAATAACGGCTGCTAAAGAGACTAGGCTTGTCATGCATTCTTTTAACTGTAAGTGGGCCTTGGAATTACAGTTTTAGTGTGACTGCTAGGTGTGACTTCCTTGGCAAAACCAGAAAAACCGTAAAATGTATTGGGCAGAAGAATCCGAAAAACCGTCATTGTTGTTGAAAAAAACCGAAAACCAAAGGCTAAATTGAAGAAAACCCGCAAACCGCACAAAACGCCAAAACCGAAAAACCGCAATTTTTCAGAGCGAAAACCGAAAAACCGAACCAAAAATTGGCCAAATCCGCAAAACCGAAAAGCCCAACGCCCCCCCTCGATTTTGTAAGCAGTACCTTCATTCAGAGTAAATGATGCACTGTATAGATTAGTATCTTTAGATAATAAAAGAAAAAGATGCTACTCCCATAATCTACTTAAATGGTTGGTGTTAAAGTTCAAAATATTAGGAATAATCAAATTTCTGTAGGGTCAAGGTTAGAATCTAGTTGTTGTTTATAACAAATTAATAGGTGACTATTTTGTCGCTTTAGTTATACAGTAATTGAAAAGTCCTTAGCTGATAATAATATTGAAATTAATTTGTTGATTTACATGTATACTTTTTATTCTATTTGCAGAACGCTAAAATGGTTAAAATTGATTGGTTCTATATGAGGCATAAGTCTTACAAAAGGCAGGTTGTAGTTTCACTAGATAGTACTAGGGTAACCAGAGTGGAAATACTACAGTAAATATTCTAGCTTTGTAGACAAAAGCTTAGTCTAAATATGTGTCAATTGACTAAAACAATTACAACCCTCAATCTTTCTGTAATCATTGTAGGCTTTGTTAAATTTACTCTCTAGAATCTACTTCATTTTTGGACTATTTTCACGTTGGCCAGTTTACTGTGCAAAGTCATTTGCATAAAAATATTCTGGCGTGATCAAGGCCATTAATGACATTCTTAACGGGAAGGGTGTTTACCTTGGGCCTAGCAAGCACCCTCGTTGGTGGCCGTGGGTTGTATAAAAGGAAAATGACGCTCTGGCATAACTTGGTGAGCAAGAAATCGAAATCAGTCGACTCGGAACTTGTTTTTTGGAAAAATCAACCCCGACTTAAAGACATGGGAGACCAGGACTTAGTACCCGCTATTCCACCAGCGTGAGAAATTCAGCAGCAGTTAATGCAGGTCAAGCGGTAGAGCCGGCGGCAGGCCAAGAATTGAGTGAATTACAGGTGGCTGGTGACACGTTAGAAAACCGAGATTTTACTTTATGGGATGCCTTACATTCAATTGTGGTGAAACAAGTTGTTATACCTGCTCGAGATTATGTCTATAGCAAGTGTAAGGGATACTTCGTGGCTGGTGCCGGTAACGAAGTGAAAGTATTCAAACGTCTCTTTCATTAGAATGCGTGTGGTTTATCGTTTTGGCCCGAGTGTTTTGTGTACGCATTATGTACCATTATTCATAATGTAACATGTTTCGAGAGATACCTAGCTCGTGTTCACGTGGAAGACTGTTCTGCTGTTTTCTAATAACGATAGTAGATACCTCATTCGCGATTGTAGTAAGAAGAAATGACAGGGTTACCTCACTCGCGATCGTAGTGGAGGAAATGACAGAGAGATACCTCACTCCTGATCGTAGTAGGAAGAAATGAGATGGATACCTTACTCGTGATCGTAGCGGTGGGAGGAAATGTAAGAGATACCTTACTCGTGTTCGTAGTAGGAAGAAATGAGAGAGATACTTTACTCGTGATCGTACTGGAAAGGAATGAGTGACAGCTCACTCAGGATCGCAGAGGAGAGAAAATAGAGAGATGCCTCACTCGTTATCGTAGTGGGATGAAGTGAGAGAAATGCCTTACACGTGATCGTAATGGGATTAAGTGAGAGAGATACTAGTGATCGTAGTAGGAGATAGTGAGAGTGATGCCTGACTCGTGATCGAAGTGGGCAGAAATGAGAGAGATACTCCTGATCGTAGTAGGAGGAAATGAGAAGGATACCTCATGCACTCGAGGTCGTGGGAAGAAATAAGAGTAATACTCGTGATCGTAGTGGGAGGGAATGAGAGAGATACCTCACTCGTGATCGTAGTGGGGAGAAATAAGAGAGACACTTGTGATCGTATTGAGAGGAAATGAGAGAGATACATCACTCGTGGTAATGGGAAGAAATAAGAGATATACTCGCAGTAGTAGTGGGCCAAATGTACATGATGCTGGAATAAATGTATTGGGTTGGACTTATACTGAGAAATGAATGTACGAATAACGAAAGATATAAATGAACCATGAACAAAATTACTGGAAGAATGGTGCTCGTTGTATCATTTTATGACTATGCCGCATGAAATTGCGCTGATGAAGTTGGATTGTTTCCTGGTTTCTCTTTTGGGTTCAAGTAGAATCTCTTTCAAGCAATTGAGAAGCGTATCAGGGTAATGGAAAGATTCCAGAAAGATAGCGTGAACGCTATCTTGGGACAAATTGTACAAACAGCGAACTCTAAGAATTTGCCGTTTTGTAAGGACGCATTACTCGACAGGTTCCCCAGCTCAAGGTTGTGGCCATGGAGAGCAAACACGAGATGGCCAGTTATTTTTCGGCCGTTTCTAGTCATGTAAAGGGAAGCCTTTGGTTTCAGAAGATCAGTTTCACGTGTACCTACTTGTTTTGTTGGGTGACAAGGAACATAAAGGTGTTTGACAGAATGTTTAAAGTGGATAAGGAATTTACGAGCTGTGCCAGACCAGAAAGCTTTGGGGAACCAAGTGGCTTTGGTCAGCGTAGACCAAAGAGAGCCCAGATGGAGTTAATCTGGTATTATGCCTGTCAAGGGTGTGGACACTACGCGCTGACTTACCGAGTTAGTTCTCGTGGTGGAGAGGAACAAACCCCAAAGATGAAACACGGAACGAGGTCTGAGAACCGTAAATTAGGAGACTACATGTATGCATTTAAAACAGAAATGTTAAGATGTAATGGTTTCAAATGGTGATTGATTGGATTGCAAATGAAGTCTCGTATGAATCATGTAATTAGGCATTTATGAAATATTAAAAGGTTGAGAGATGAATGGAGCTGTAATAGCAGTCAATTTTCTTCGACATTGCATTCATACATCCTGGGTCATTTGAAAAATGAAAAAGGAATCCTGAGATCTTTGATTTAAATATCCCTGTATTAGGGCGAGTAATTCAAATAACTTATTCAAAATTCTTGCTTATCCTGTGGACGTCCTGTTCCGGGCGTGTTGTCCTCTCCTGATTGGGGATTCCCATCTTCAGGGAAGACATCATTTCCCCTTTGGTTTGTGGGTATTGGACCTCTTTTTTTCCCTTGTGGCTTGTCTTACCTTATACCATCCTTTGTTTAGGCGGCCGGTGTGACATAGACGTGCTGGAACATATCAAAGTTTCTTTTTTTGTTGTATTTCTCAGTTGGGACCAAGATGTCGACATGTTCTAGGGAAGCCGGGCTGGCTGCAGCTAAGGAACCTCGTGAGATTGGATGGACAACCTGGAATGGGGAACCCAATCAGGAAGGAGGGGATGGATAAGGATTGGGGAGAAAGAGATTGGCTTATCTTAAATAATATTTAAGGTGATGTATGGCGTTTATGGTTCATTTATTTCGACCAGTGCGGCCGAAGGAGGAGTTGCGCATCCATATCTCATTAATTACAATAACATAGTATAATGTACTATTTCGGAGATAAACTAAGAATAAAGCCAGGATCCGAGCCAGGATCCGAGCCAGGATCCGAGCCAGGATCCGAGCCAGGATCCGAGCCAGGATCCGAGCCAGGATCCGAGCCGGGATCCAAGCTAGGATCTGAGCCAGGATCCGAGCTAGGATCCCATCTAGGATCCACCCTTTCCGCGCCTTAAGTTTCTCCCCGCATTTTGATGACGAAAGCAGAACCCAAACTATAGAACCAGCACGTTCGCTACTGACTTGCAAGTACAATTTAAAAAAAAAAAAAAAAAAAAAAAAAAAAACAATTCGGCTTTTCCAAGTCAATTTTAACACAGGGCACAGGTACAGTGTCGAATTTGTACAGCCGGCGAGTATATCTTCGATTTAGGTGAATGACTGTAATAGTTTAAAGACTACGTTTACGCGGACTCGGTTTCCAATCGAAACTGTTTCATGACCTTGAAACCGCATCGAAAACGACACGGTTTCGAAAAGTTTACACGGAACCTATCCAACCGTTAAACCCAACTGTTTATGTCAAAGCGATCTCGTTCTCAGGCCTCGTTCTCTCGTTCTCACGCATAAAATTGCGGGTCACGCAATCTTTCACCGCGTTCTCGGTCATGGGAAGTTTGATGTAATTTGGGCCCAAATAAACAGTAATTGCTCTCATTACTCTTCTTATCATTAAAGAATATAAGGCTTATTTTAACGTAGTTTCTAATGCTTCGATACATTTAGGTTGAGTTTAGTTTTATGCAGTGCAAAAATGCTGAAATTTTAAGTTTTCGTAACGAACACGACTATATTTAGTCGTGTAAAGAAATTTGATTACGACAGATTTTGATCACGTGCTAGGTAACCACTGCGCGTCACGCGATCGAGAAACAACGCTATAATTTGTTATTTTCGGCAAGCTTCGTACAAACACTTGATTATACCCATGTGCCTAAAACTTAATGTTTGTTTACAAATCGTGTCAAAAATCTAGTCGGTGGATGGTTTTCCTGCGGGCTCTTCTCCGTGGAGCAAAGTTACTTGTTCAAGAGTAAATGTAGTTGTCCCCACTGACAAACATTTCTTCGAGCCCTGCGTTAGCTTTAAAACTTTCTTGAATACGAGTTCAAATGTTAAATTTCAGTTTATGTGTAATGTCTTTTGCAAAACACTTGCACAAACAGCACTCCAGAATATTCACTGCGGTGCTCCGCATGACTTGTAACGAGACAGCAAATGTGTTCAAAACTCATCCGATCAAATCATGCTAGGATCCATTCTCGAATCCTGGCTCGAATCCTGGCTCGGATCCTGGCTCGAATCCTGGCTCGAATCCCGGCTCGAATCCTGGCTCAGATCCTGGCTCGAATCCTGGCTCGAATCCTGTCTCGGATCCTGCTCGGATCCTGGCTCGAATCCTGGCATCCTGGCTCGGATCCTTGCTCGGATCCTTGCGCGGATCCTGGCTCGGATCCTGGCTCGGTTCCTGGCTCGGATCCTGGCTCGGATCCTGGCTCGAAGTTTAGGTATCCTCACTATTTCGGTCACATAAGCAATAGGATACTTGCTGTTACAGACTATTTAAACAGTAGCAAAGAGGGTTTGGGATATTTTTAACATGAGAAAACTAACACCCCATTACCAATGTGCTGAGTTGATGCAACTGATGGCTGTTGAATCACTGAAGTACGAAAGATCAAAATCAGTACTTTAATTTTTTAATTATTTTGATAACAAAAAGTGTCAAGGGATATTGATGAGAATTGAAGTCTTACATGATTATACTTTGCAATATGTAAATCAAGTGCAAATTTATTTGGGAAGGAAAAACTGAAATTTAAGGCGATTACTGTTTGCCACATTTAATTGCCGGGTGCACTGTGAGCCACTGAACCACTGTGAGCCCAAAGAATTTTAATTATTTGCTAAAATAAATTAAGTCGCCAGTTTAACCTGGGATAATACTATTAGCTCAGTAAAACCATAGAATCAATTTTTTTTTTTAAATTCATCCCTAGCCGTGTCGAATTAATTGTCGCTTCACATGAGTGACTGTATGAGTCGGCGGGATTTTCCACAGCTGAAAGTGAATACTGGATGTGGTTCTCGATACAAGAGGATGCAAATTTAGCAATTATTTAGACTTTCAGCAGTACTTTAAGACAGAGGGTGTATCATAATAATAACGAGAATCACCTCGAGGATTTAACCGGGGCCACTTTTGCCTTGGCAAACCACGTTTACACTAGCAGGCATAAGGGCCGTTTACATCAACAAAAAAAGTATATAAAAACACAAAAATCTATTTCATCGCAAATATTCTGTAGAGAAAAGAAACGTCTAATGAATAATGTGAAAAGAGAAAAGGTTAGGGAATCCCTAAACAGTTGACAATTTTCAAATCTTGTAGCCTGCGAGCAGGCTCACTTGTTTGGGCAGGGTATCGCGGGCAAAGGTGCGGGAGCTGCAACCGCGAGCTGGCGAGAAGAATGGGGCGAGAAAAAGTGAGCCTGCACACGAGCTATTGATTTTTGAATTCCTCGCGTTCGCTGACGAACGCAGCGATCCGATTGGTTAAAATCGACAGATTACAGAAACCAGTGCAACTTACTGCATTTCACATCATGCGAACCATCTGTAGGTTTTGTTCAAGGAGCGTTCCTCAAGCTTTCGATTAATTCTGACTTAAGTTTTGAACTAAAACGAGAGCAGAAAATAGCTGTGAATTGTTTTCTGAAGGGAGGGATGTTTTCGCAGTGATGCCGACCGGTTTCGGTACGAGTTTTTTTTTTACCTGTTCTCCACAGCGATCGAACAGAAGAAGATTTGAGAAGGAGAGAATCCGAACGGTATGATTCTAGTTATTTGCCCGTTGATAGGTCTAATTGAAGACCAGGTTAAGGAAGGCCAACCTCTCGGTCTGACCTGTGGTTCGCTACAAGATGAAAATGACTTTTTAGCGACGATCCTGTGCCACAACGTCTGTTTGCATCAGCAGAGAAGGCATACGTTAATTTGCGACAACGATCGCGGTTTGTTTTGTTTCGTTTATTCGTTTCGTTCAAATATATTCTTTGGAGCCTTATTCAGCTACTACAGAACTGCTGAGAAAAGAACTAAATGGCTACTAATTTAGTACAGTTGAAATACGATTGATCTCAAAGTTATTAGCTTGTTTTTGTCGTCTTGACTTACAACTTTCATCTTTCTTTCGCAGCGCTGTAATATATTTCGTCGTGCAGCGAAGAGATTATTTGTTTTGTTGTTATCAAATTGGTTTTCACATGCTTCTTTAGCTTTCATTATTCGTTGTTTCTCAAATGTAGCCGTTATAGTTCAAGAATGGAAATTCTATTGTACGTGGTTAAATTCGAATTAAAAAAAAAATCCCTAAAGTCAACAAGTTGAAAGTTAACTCATCGCGCCATCCATGAAGTTTGACCATCCTCCGAGTCTCCACGTTGCGTCCAATGTCCTGTCATGTTTGTTTACTTTTTGCTTCGCTCCTATTGACACATGTGAAATGCCGACTTGACACCTCGCAAGGGGCGGAATTCAAAAATCAATAGCTCGTGTGCAGACTCACTTTTCCTCGCCTCATTCTTCTCGCCGGCTTCGCCGGTTCTCGGTTCTTTGTCGCCTTTGGCTGTGATACCCTACCCAAACAAGTGAGCCTGCTAGGAGGCTACAGATCTCGCTAACGTAAATATTGCGTGACAAAGGTTATTTGAAACATAAGTCAAAGCAGTGATAAACTTCCTTCTAATGAGGTTTAGTTTTATTTGTCGGGAAATATTTCACGAAGTTTTCTGTAGCGAGTGCTAATTGTACGGTATGAAACGCACAAACAAAGTTTGGCGCATGCAAGTTCGATAAGTTAAGGGTTTTGCTTTGTCTCAGTGTCGGACACAGTGCAACAGCGACCAAACTTTGTCATCCATCCGACATCGCTAGGGTGAATACTGATGAAGTAACCGCGCATTAAAGTATTTAGTTGGACTCAACTTAATCTCTCTTTCTATAGTGTAACCATATCTGCCTTTGGGAAACAAAGCAGGAGATGCCAATTTTCCACACTGTTTGTCCATCCTTAGTAACACTGGGTGTTTACTTTCTCCTGGTGCAACACTGTATATTTCATTTTTCTGTAGATGCATTTTGAAACTGCTGACGAGCAGAATAAAGAATAAGGTTTATTTTGTTTCCCATCATTGATCCAGTCAGCTAGCCTATAGATATCATTTACCTTCTTTGCAAGGGAATTATGATTAAATAGTCCTGGGAGACAAAATTGCTCATTTTCATTACGTCAACACAAAGTAACAAGTCTCTGAAGTGCTATGTTAAACTTTACAGCTTATATAGGCATCATTACAACAAAATAAGTATCCAGTTGGTGTAACACAACTTCTTGCATTCCACAAGAAACTGCTTATTAACATGATAGCACTGTGTTAAAGAGCTCTGAGTCACCTGTGAGAATTTTATTTCAATGTCAGCCCCATAAATGATTATAATACTAGGCAGTTTGCTAAGAATGTGCACATCACACTTCTCATAAAACAACATGCACGCATATTCATGGGAGCCTGCAGTGTTAAACAATCGCAGTAAGAGCATGATTTGATAATAGAAAAACATAACTACTGCATATATGGACATAATGAAATGTTTATTTATTGAAGATTGAATATCAA
>JAHPZR010000409.1:40000-52500 GCA_019787425.1 Platygyra sinensis | reverse complement strand
AAAAATATATATATTTTCTTGACGGAGTACGCGTAATAGTTCGCTGAATTCTGTTATGCCGTTTGACGATTTTGAAAGATGAATGAAAAGAAAAGCGCGCGCATCACCGGATGTGAAGTAACGACTTCCCCTTGAATTTAGATTTTTCTCTCCTTAGACCCGTTTTGTTAGCCATATAACAAACAACTTAATAGCCTCGACCGTTCGGTCGTTACGGGAAAATCTCAAACCTCGGCCTACCGTATTTATCGCTCGGTCAATAAGGCAAGGCCTCAGTTTGAGATTTTCCCGTAACGACCTCACTCTCGGTTATTAAGTAGTTAATATTTTTCGGCAAGTACAATTTCTTCCTACTCCTCAGTAAATACTATAAAATATAATTAAGAAACCGCAAGCAACAAATGTATATAAAAAACAGAGAGAAAAAATCGGCTCTCTTCTTAATAGTACAAGTTGAAACTTTTAGCTGAAACATGTATGCAACGGCGCTGCAAATTAAGTTTCAGCAGGCGTTGCACCGCGTAATATTAAAGGTCGAAACTTGTTCGGGAACTTTGAAATTGACCTCGAAATTTGTTGTTCCGGTTTCTGATTCGTGTAGCGTAACAAGACCGAGCGAGGCCACACTAAGTGGTGTTGTACGGTGAAACTCTTGATTTTATCACCAGTGCAATGGTTTCGACCGTTGCAGAAATATACAGCGGTTCTACTTTACATGATACTTGCCTCGCAACAGAAGTTCAAAAAAGATTCACGAAACCGACCATGTTACACGGTGCAACGCCTGCTAAAACTTGTTTCGTAGCGCCGTTGCGCATAGGTTTCACCTAAACGTGAAGCCGCTGTTGCACGTTGAAACTCTCAGGTGAAACTTATGCGCAACGGCGCTGCGAAAAGCTAAAAGTTTCAACTTGTACTGTTAAGGTTACTTCAAACCTTCGCGGGGCTACATTGGTCGATTTTTTTATTTGTTAAGAAAATGAAAGTTCGTCAGTTATATTAAGGTATCATATCGCGAGAAAATTGTAAGTAAAATATTAAAACGCGCGCGCGTTATTGAGAATTCAGAGAGATTTTTTTAAAAATAAAAGTTAATAAACCGCCAATATGTCATATTCCTTTAAGTCATTGACTCCCCAGCTGCAGCGATGTTTTCGCGGCAAATGGCTTCATCTTGGAGATCCTATTTAACTCATTAGCATTCACGCTTTCGAAACCAAATAATTTCGTCAGCATGAAACGTTCCAGAACGGAGAAAAGTCCTTAAATAAAAAGCAAAACAAAACCAGGACCAAAAAAGAAAACCAATGAATTTCATCCAGATAGAAGGCAAAATGTAGCCGAAAGTGACAAGGGATCGTGATTCAATCAACCCTCGGAGAGCGAAGCGGATAGTGCTTCATCTCTAGATGTACCAAGAGTAAGTAGGAAAAAATAATGGCAGTGAAGAAAGCATAATGTTACGGGGGAGCCACTTCCAGAAACAAGCCAGAATCATTCTTCATGATTGGTTCCTGAGATCTCATCGCCGTAACGAGTTCCTCCTTGAACCCGCGCTGCGGCACTTGCTCCTTGGTTTGCACATCGCTTTTCTTTCGTTTTGCCCATAGTTGACCACGGCTAAAACGTGTGCGCCTGGAACGTGACTGCGACACTATCCCTTTTCTGGGAAGCCCAAGTTTGCATACTGTGAACGTTAGGGGTTTTGCTATTTCATTGGCTCGCCGCTTTTCAAGTTGACACATTCCTCTGTGAACGCGTGATGTGTGTATAAATCTTTAGAAGGCGAAATCTCGCACTTGTTTTTCGAGAGAATCCCTTCTCCTTAAATGAATAAATAGGGTAATTATGCAGATTTGGCAGTTTTCCATGAAATTTGGTCAGAACATTCTCTGCTAGGTATGGAACAAAAACATGTCGGTGAAATCCTTTATTGCTGCCGCAGCGAGTGAGCCTGAAGCGAACGAGCGAGGCAGCTCTCTAATCAGCAGAAGATTACATTATAGGGGCTTGCAATCACTTTTTCTTACCAAACGCAAGGAATTGTGGTTATGTGCAAATGGGAGATTTAGGATGCGCAGTGGTATGCGCGAACGGAAATAGTTTAAGATGCGCAGTGATATGGCGCAAGGAATTGTGGTTATGCGCCAATGGATATTTAGGATGCGCAGTGAATCATGTGCTTGCTTGTTTCTTGAAGTAGTGTCAAATTGTGGTGTGTAAATTGTATGCATCAACTTCATGCATCATTACGAATCGATGGCGAGGTGTGACAACGGTTACCGGTCCAAAGCTTACCGATTACCAATAATCTAATAACATTGAACCACAAGCCGAAGAGACTGAAATTCGTTCTACCTTGTTTAGTTGTGTAAAACACTCACACAGTTCGTATTGCGTTGAACGATCAGCCTGCGAACAGGCTCCCAGAATTTCGTTGAGCGAGTGGAAGTCGGAGCGTCGTGACTCCACGAGCGAAGCGAGTGGGACGCGGGGGAGCCTGTAGACATTGTTTTCAATGTACCGTTCCGCGCCTTTGTGATTAGCCTGTTACATATCTGTCAAGGAGGTAACTAAACCTGTCAAAATTGCTGGGTTTCCCCGCGCTGATGAATCGGCTTTTTATAACAATCTACCATAATGATGGTAAATACCAGACATAACTAATCGATGATATTAATGACATAACTAAAATCAATGTGTAATCAATAGGTAGTCGATAGGTAATCAGTTAATTAGTCATTGATTATTAACCGCGCAGCCGTAGGCTGGGCGGGTCATGATCTGCCTTCGGTTTATTTATTTTTGTCGTCACCGGATGATGTCATCATCAGCCAATTACAGGCCATTTCTCAGCTCTTTTCGTCATACCCCCCCTCAGGAGAGCATTTTGTCAAGTTAGCAAATTAACTATTCAGACAGAACATGGCCGTCCGTGAGAAACGTTTATTTGGTCAAAATTGGGCCAAAATCCGTTGGAGATGCACATCAGGACATTTGTAAGGATAAAGAATGTAACTTAGGACCAATTGCTGGCTACTAAGGCTGAAATAATCCAGAGTTAAGCTGTATTTTCGTTTTGCTTGCATGTTCGTTTCGTCAGCTGACGGTGATAAATAAGATCGTGTTTACTGGAATGCCTTTACGGTGATAAATAAGATCGTGTTTACTTCGCCAGAGGCAATGGTGGCGTTTTCTGGGGAAATAATAAAACCTCGGCGCTCCTCAAAACCCTGTGAACATATGCAAATATATATTCGTTTGAAAGGTCAATTGCGAGACATTTTCTCCTTCGAGCTACAATATTGTAGGTAAACAAAAGTCTCCGATCACAAATCACGCAACCAGGCTATGCAAAGAATGTGAAATAAAATCTCTTACAACCCAGGCACTGAGCCGACTTTGAATCACGCAATCTCTATTGTTTCCAATCTTAATTGTTTCCGGGTGATGTTTTCTCGCAAAACTTTGTTGCTAAATATTACGTAGTGTTTTTGTGAGCGCCAAAGACTTAAAAAAGAGCGCGGTTTAAATTTTTTTTAAACTTCTTGTTTTTTTAGTTTTGTCGGTGAGCAGACCCAAACTCCCACTCGGCCAATTGTCGTCACCGGATGATGTCATCATCAGCCAATTACAGGCCATTTCTCAGCTCCTTTCGTCATATCCCCCCTCAGGAGCATTTTGTCAAGTTAGCAAATTAACTATTCAGACAGAACATGGCCGTCCGTGAGAAATGTTTATTTGGTCAAAATTGGGCCAAAATCCGTTGGAGATGCACATCAGGACATTTGCAAGGATAAGAATGTAACTTAGTACCAGTTGTCCTGATCCAGAGTTAAGCTGTATTTTCGTTTTGCGTGCGAAACAGAAGATTTTGTAATCTGGAATTTTTGTTTCTATTCACTTTCGAGGGGAATATTCAATGCGCTAAAAACGTATTACGTCTGGTTATGGAATACGCTGATTGTGATAAACGTAAGATCGTGTTTACTTCGCCAGAAGCAATGGTGGAATTTTCGGGGAAAAAAAGTTAAAACTTAGCCTTAGCGCTCGTCAAAAACCCTTTTAACATATGTAAATTTATATTCGTTTGAAAGGTCAAGGTATTTTTTCCTTAGACATAAACAAAATTCTCCGATTACACGTCACGCTTGACCCGCGCCATGCAAAGAATGTAATCAGATACACCTTTCAGCATATATATGCTGAAAAAAAGAATATATATATATTTTACAGCACTAATATTATACATACATTTACGCTTACAATAAAACGTTTGTACAGAACTAAACAAACTTACATAACTCTACTTACATTACTAAACATGTCTCTGCTTATGCTAACGGTCACTTATTTACAGTCATAGCGTTACTTACATTACAGTGCGAAACAAAACATCACTTACATTACAACACAAAGCATAATTCACTGATTGAACCTACTTGCCCACTTAAAATTACAAAACGACACCTTAGTTGCTTACTATTTATAGTACAGGGTAGATTTAGAGACAGTCTGGTAGAAAAAAAAGATACGATTTTGGGCTTTTGATTTAGCGTGTCTGTATTAATTGGCTAGTTAAATCAGAGAAAATCAGTGATTTAGGGAAGAGCGCATTTCTCCATTTGCCATTGTAGTATAACTTTTCTTTGAAATTCCTGCATGTTAGGTTTCTTGTGCAAACACTTACAGGCGTAAATGTATTGTTTTAGAATGATGACGTTGGAGATGCACATCAGGACATTTGCAAGGATAAGAATGTAACTTAGTACCAGTTGTCCTGATCCAGAGTTAAGCTGTATTTTCGTTTTGCGTGCGAAACAGAAGATTTTGTAATCTGGAATTTTTGTTTCTATTCACTTTCGAGGGGAATATTCAATGCGCTAAAAACGTATTACGTCTGGTTATGGAATACGCTGATTGTGATAAACGTAAGATCGTGTTTACTTCGCCAGAAGCAATGGTGGAATTTTCGGGGAAAAAAAGTTAAAACTTAGCCTTAGCGCTCGTCAAAAACCCTTTTAACATATGTAAATTTATATTCGTTTGAAAGGTCAAGGTATTTTTTCCTTAGACATAAACAAAATTCTCCGATTACACGTCACGCTTGACCCGCGCCATGCAAAGAATGTAATCAGATACACCTTTCAGCATATATATGCTGAAAGGCAGCCAGAGTCACGTTTTCGCGTAATGAAATTCGGTCGTGATGTAACAGAAGATGACGGCGGTAACTATGTCACGTTTCATGAGCTGAACGTTCGCATAAAGATTAAAAATAAATAAAATCTCTTACAATCCAGGCACTGAGCCAACTTTGAATCACGCTATCTCTATTGTTTCCCATTTTTTAAAGTAATATTTCAAAAACGAGTGCGAGGGTTTCATCAGGTTTCCAAACGCGAGAAACATTTGAAACCACTCGGCCTGCGGCTTCGTGGTTTTATTGTTTTCGAGCGTTTGGAAACCTGATGAAACCCGAGCACGAGTTTTTGAAATTACTTCTCCAACAAAGAATATTAGTTTAAATTATCATTTGAATAAGATTTCTCAATTCAACTATTATATTTGAGGCGTCACATGTGCATGATCCTCAAAACAATGTGCATGATTTGCATGATCCTATTACCTAACTGCTGCGCTGTGACATTTTTTGAATATTCATCAACTGATGTCACGTTGTCACGTAGCTGTTTGTCAGTTCTGAGCGAACACGTTGCTTCGCAAAGCAAATGCAGAGTACAGATTTAGACCTCCTAAAACTAGCGACGAAGAGGAAAAGTGTGTGACCAAAGCTATTCCGGGGTAACGTGTGCATTTAGTCTGTCAGTGCCAATTTAGGTCGGAAATGTACAGCAAGGTTGAAAGTGAACCAAAACAAGAGGTCGCCACCATTGAGCGAGAATTTAAATTTAGAAAAAGAATGACCTTTTCTGTTTTGGGTAGTTTAATAACTGTACCGTTACATTCAACGTTAGCAGCAAATAATCAAGGTTTTAAGTTTGTTTCTTAAAATGTGTGATTAAATAAAGTTGTTTCCACTTGTTTTTGTTGCTTTATCAATATGCAGATTAAGAAAATTTGCATCCGTGTTTGAAATCGTTTCAAACACGGGTTTCTTTCACGCCGTATTTTCAACTCGTTTTTCATTGGGTTTCTAAGCTCATCCACCTGACCAGAATAAGATGCTCTGGTTTGGTAAGAGCTGCATGAATAATTAATGAGCTTGAGAAGGTAAAGACTTGTTTCCATATCTCAAACCGCCCTCACCCTATTTACTTACACTCACATGAAATTTCTAAGTTTCTTGACACAGAGACTTAGTTTCTGCTCAACAAATGTTGTCAAAGTGCAAATCTCTTGGAATTGAAGGTGATTCCCGAGTTTTGCATTGCGCATTCCTACTGCGCACGATATTTGCGTCATCAGCGCGCGCACATGAGCGCGCGCGCGTACAAAACATAAGAGATTTCTCTCAAACTAAGCTCGATAGCGAGATAAAAGCTCTTTTTCTCTTAAACGAGCACGGTGACCCCCACTCTTTATTTTATAAATTCAATGAGAACAATATCCGCAATAACTGAGAAAAAAATTGGCAGAAATCTATGGCTAGTTTTTTGGCAAATGAAATAAATGCTACAGATAGAGACGTAACGGGCGCAACAGAGCAAGTCCAAATTATGTTTCCTTTAAGAGATAAAAATATCAATTAATAATGCAGGGTATTTGAAGCCATTTTTTCTGGGACGTAGATGAATAAGCAATCAAAGAAAGTCGAACTCTGTGTGATATAATACGCCGCATTGAAAAATAATCGAGCTTATTTGTTGCGCACTGGGATAACCAAAAGTCACCCAAATAACCATATTTGTCAGCATCGTGGCATGAAAACAAGCACGGTGATCCCCTCTTTTTATTACGTTTTTAACATCTCCTTGTACTGTAATGACACCATACCAAGTTTTATCGGAAATCTATGGTGGGTTCTTTTACCCGGGAATCACCTTAAAGGAAAAAAAATTTCGATTTGACGAGGTAAATTTGAACCCGGCGTGCCAGATCGGCACTCTTCTACCTTAACCACTAGACTACCGAGGGTTCCCTGCCAGAGGATGGTTCGATTTAAGTAGTATAAAGAAGCTATACAAGAAGCTAACCATTAACCCTAACCCAGGAGCCCATGGGCTCCCGCCCTAACCCTAATCAGTATTTTCAGTGCTTAGGCCTATAATCAGTATTTACTTTGTGTACGCATCACAAGGTATCCAAGGGCGGTTTGAGACATGGAAGCAAGTCCTAGCCATCTGTTTCCGGGTAATGTTTTCTCGCAAAACGTTGCTGCTAAATATTACGTAATGTGTTTGTGAGCGCAAAAGAGTTAAAAAAGCGCGGTTTCAAGTATTTTTTAAACTTCTTGTTGCCGATGATCTATGAGTAATCGATGACAAATCGATAGGCCACAAAATCTTTGGTCATCGATTAGTCATCGACTCCATCGATTAGGCATTGATTGCATTGATTAGTCATTGATTTTTATCCTGATTTGCTCAAAGGTCAAAAAACTGGAACTCGTACAAATATTCAATGCTCAAGTTGGTTATGCAACTGCTTATGACGGATGTTTCCCCAAGCCGAAGCAGTTTTACTTTGCTGACAAACACCCTCCCCCAAAAATCGATAACCACGTAGTCGATTCTTCTCAGCGTACTTGTTAATTTCATTTTCAGACTGGTTGGTTGCTCTTCAGTTGTTTTGTTATCAAGTAAAGAGTCGGGTGAAGTGAAATATTGCACAATTGAGAGTCATCTGTATTTGTGATTAGCACTTTACGTCTCTCGACATCGTCAACAGGAACTTCAGGTACAAGAAAAACTGCGTCTAACACAGATAAAAGAATCACAAACGAAAACTAATGGTACAAGATAGCAAGAAAAGTGTCTTTCGTGCCCAGTATAATAGTCGATGAGTGATCGATGGGTCATCAATGAGTAATAAATTACATCAATGAGTAATCGATGTCATCGATGAGTAATCGATAGGCCACAAAATTTTTGGGCTTCGATTACTCATCGATTACTCATTGATCATCGCCAATAATCAATGACTAATTAACTGATTACTCATTGATTACTTATTGATTACCAATTGATGTCATTGATCATCGATTAGTTATGTCTGGTAAATAAAGTAGACAGGCCAAACACGACTCGTGCTAGACGGCAAATTTGAAGAGGTTTACAATCAGAACTAAGCCGAACATTGGCATATTCAACACGCAACACAGTCGACAGACTTGCGCGTAATGAGTTAAATTTATTGACGCCTCTATAATTTGCCATGTGTTAGTGTATTGTTTTGGCTCATTTCTATTGCAAGATTTGTTTTTAAGTCTTCAAGTATTTCCTTTTAAGGGACAAAATATGGCATTTACAGTGATCGTGTTGCTTACTCGCATTCTATATTGTGACGCCCGGCCCGGCTATGATTAGAACTGTTTGCAAGTACAGTAGGTAGATTCTTACCACGGGCGTCATATTTGTCCTCCTACGTTTTCCTTCGGAGACGCCGTAGGTTTACTTCGAGAAAGCTATAGGCTTTTGTAGAGAAATTCTAATGTTGCTTGCAGGTATCTGATCGAGCTTATGTTCCTGGAGCTCGATGTATAGGTTTATTTCTCATTTGATTGTTCTAGTACCACAGGAAGCGACACACAGATAACATTATAACACGATACGAAATGCCTTTCATAAACAAGAGTTAAACGACAAATTGGTCAAAAGACCCAAAAATAAACGGCAAATCTACAAATGGAATGAACCGTAGGAGTCGTGTGTCTAGTCGGGTGTGATAACCACTACACCATAAAGACAACCATGCTTGGTACACGGCAATCAACGATGTGATTTACGTGGTATGGAACTTGGTATCCCGGGAAATTTTCCTTCAACTAAGGATCAAGTTAATGATGCACGACCGAAGTCAACTTAGTGGAAGACAATGGAGGATCCACAAGGGATACAGGCTAATTTCAAATTAATTACACAGAATATGAGAGAAACCCTGACCCTGTACACCCCAAATAATCATATTTACTGAATAAATGTTTGAAAGAAAATTCGCCCTGAGCGGGATTTCAACCCACGTCCCCCCACACACTAGTCGGGTGTGATAACCACTACACCATCAGGACAACCATGCTGGGTACAAGGCAATCAACGATGTGATTTACGTGGTATGGAACGTGGTATCCCGGGATGCCTGTAACCCCTTCATAGCCTTAAACCCAAGGATCGACATTAACGATTCACAGGCAAACACCAACTTGAGCATCAGCTAATCAGAAGGAACAATTTAATGATGCAGGCTTATTAATATACATAGCAATGAATGGAGAAGAGAAACCCATCCCGTAAATCAATTGATTAATTATTATGAATGAATGGATATGATGACCACTACACTATCAGGACAACCACGCTGGCAACGCAGTTATTGTAGATAGTGAGTTGGCCAGACGTGACGTTTTTTTTGGAAATTTATTTCTAAGTATAACGTTCTTTTAGTCAATGCAGGTAGACGCGTTTGACATTTGTAGCCTCGTAGGATAGGCTATTTAGAGTTTGAGCCATGGTTCCTACCCAGATTTCCTGCCGCCTTTTTTCCCCTCGGAGTTTTTTCCGGCAGGTTTTTTCTGGCCTCCGTCTGACAGTAGTAGTTGTGTAAACTGTCGCTCAGCTCTGTCGCTTGTTTTATGCTATATACTTAGATTATGCATTAGGTTGTAGTATAACGCATCGTTATAGTTACTGGTGCTCGGCCTAAACTGCCAAAATAAACCCAACGGTTTTTTGCTCACGTTGTGTACTGCGTGGTGGAGCTGAAATCAATGGAATGTCTACAGGCTCCCCTGCGCACTCCCTCCTCACCAGACCGCCCTCGGTTCGTCCCGCTCGCCCTAGCCTACACTCGTCGATCTCGGCCAAAACCCAACCGAACCGGGAGCCTGTTCGCAGGCTATTGAACGATGTGCTGCACCGGTGGTAGCCCTAAGATATCAGCTTACTTTGTATAAATAGCTTAGTAAATAAATAGCTTAAACGACTCCAAAATAAATAAATAAAAAATCAGGTACGAAGGCAATGCAAAGACTACTGCACAATCACAACAAGAAAGTAAAAAAAACACAAGACCGCGACTTGTGTTGTTTTGAAAACCATGCTACAAAAAAAGAACATACACGCATTTAATGTCGCTCGCGAAAGACCACGGAACATTTATCAAATCACGTCACCTACAACATGTAATTTGCATATAGACAAGCAAACGAACTTCGTCTAAACAGCTTTTCCATCTCGACTACTTTACTCTCGTTCGAACAGCTAATTCACCTCGACTACTTTACTTGGCGGCGAGTTGGTTGGTGGCGAAACTCCCTGGTGGCGAGTTGACCGGATACCGTGACAAGGGATCGAGACAATAAAGCACATACACATACGATTCACATCTACCTCCCCTTTACCAGAAAATCAAAAGGATGGAAATCGGAAGATATGAAAATTGTAGCGGCAGACTGAAATCTCACTTATAAATTTTGTACCGGTACGCATTAAATGTCTCTGGAGCGTTGACATTGTCGAAGACGCGTCCGGCATCGCCGGATATGTGAAAATGCTAAAACTTAAGTTTAAATTCATGTACGGATGAAAAGGAGTAGATCGTAGCATATATGAAATAAGTGTGTTCTACACTTTCCGTTTGTTTTAATTATTCTACAAGTTTTAGTAACGATGATTTCTCTTCATCTGATTTAAGAATTCGACCACGAAGGCGAGACTGCTAAGAAATGACATAGTTGTGAGAGTCAATAACATCTCCTGTACATCGTTTTACAAGTAAATCAGAGCAAAAATTCTCATCGAAATCCACGCGACATCCTCGTGTTGTTCGTGGCACAATGCACTCTGGTTAAATGCAATGTATTCTGGTAAAAAGTCATGAATTCGAGAATTCGTACTCCCTTTTACATATTCTTTTAATTTTAAATCCTGATTATTATCAATATACGCGGCCAAATGGAAAATCGGCCTCTTCAAAACACACGCTCAAAGGGCCACAAAAGACTGACAGCGGGCTGCTAATGCATTATCAGCCCTACAGCTGATTGGTTCTTGCTTCATCATCCGATGGATTTTAACCAATTAGAGTAAGCCTAGTGTTGACGCGGGAAAACCATTCATTTGCGAAACTCCGGTTTTGAACTGCATTTTTTTCAGTCGTCGAATCGTCTTCGAGCGAAAACTGAAGTAATGGAAGAAATTAGCAGTCAAAACTCAGATTTGGGGCTAGAAGATTTGGACAAATTAGAAGCAAAAGGTCAGGCGGAAAATACAAAGAGAGCCACTTCGTGGGAGATCAAAAAAAATTCGAGAACATCGCGCAGAATTCAGCGACACATCCGGGACTTTTTCTATCGCTTGTAGCGCTAAATTTGAAATCGCGCGAGTCAAAAGACGCAAAGCAATAAAGAAAATGGCCGAAAACGGCGCAACACCGACTGCTCCTTGGCTTTTTTTTCATTCTTTACAGCACACTGATCGATTAGGTACACTCGGGCTTTTAAAGACGAGATATCAAGCTTTTATTCTACACATTTTTCTAAGCCGTTGATCCTGGATAAGGTTTATCAAACTGACGTTGAAAATGCGCTAGTTTTTCTTGTTATTTGTATGAAATATCGACTTCATTAATATTCCGATTGAAATTTTTCTCTAAAAAAGATATTAGCAACTTAGTTACACTCGGGCTTTGTAAGTTCCCGATCTGAAGAGAGACTGTGCAAAATTTCACGATAGTACGTTGACCGCAAGTTTTATCAAAATGATGATTTCGAAAAGTTATTCCGAATACCTTCAAAAATGGTTGCTTTATAACTCCCATGAGTATATAACAGAGTTTTTAACTCCGCCCCCTCTGACAATAGCGTGCAGTCATGCACAAAAAACAGGGCGGCAAATTTAAATTCAAAGGGCTATTAATATCTGTTTATGCACGCGGCGAATTTAAACTCAAAGGGCTATTAAACATCTGTTTATGCGCGCGATGCACTTATCATCAAAACTCCATCCGAGTGCGTACCGTTCTGTTACTGAAATGGTTTTCACACAAGAAATGCAGCGCGTTGATCGGCAGCTCCATTTGGAGCTCGCAGAATCCCCGATCAACCCTGCCTTTATTCATATGTCTTCCCCTATTCCAAATGGTTGCGATCCATTATTTTACCTCAAAATAAACGGCGAGGCGCTCTGGAAATGGCGAGAATTAAAAATGGATCCGACGCAACTGTTTCATGCAGTTCAGAATGGTTTGGCGTCAATCGGCTATAAGCTCAAGTCATCGAGTGAAGTGCGCGTTGGAAACGTTTTGAAAAGGATGGTTTACCACGTAGTACGGAGGGTAGCTGCAGAGACCAACGGCGAAAAGCGGAAAAGATTTCGCAACCA